>JBBJLR010000024.1:10277551-10295340 GCA_037577145.1 Brachypetersius gabonensis
GAGAGAGAGAGAGAGAGAGAGGGAGAGAGAGAGAGAGAGAGAGAGAGAGAGAGAGAGAAAGAGATAGAGTGATAGATGGAACACAGCCGCCAGAGAAACGTGCCACTCGTGTCTCGACTGCTCTTTACTGCTCAAATGTCTCTCCTCCGTGCTTCCTCTCTGCTCGACATGGAGCTTGCCTCCCTTCAGTACCGGCGGCTTTACCTAGAAGAGAATGTTTCCCAGAGACAGTTCCAAACACACTCACAACAGATTCTCACCAGCTCAGACCACAGGGCAGTTTCACAGTCTTTCTTACGACTTTACCTATCTTGATAAGTTTTTACTGTAGTATAGGTGATAGTTCACCTTTCCTCCAGCACACATCACCAGAACTCCCAAGAAACTGGGTGACCACGCACTGATTCTCTGGAACAGTCAGGCTTTTAAGCCTACACCTGGTCAATAGCCGTGCATCATAACTTAAACTAAAACTACATCAGCTGAGCGTGATCATTAGGTGCCAAACCAAACTGAACTTAGAAACCCCTGTGGATCGTGCACAAAACAGAACTTAAATAAATTAACTCAAAGACTGCCTCTAACGGCAGCAACCCAGAGGCATCACATGGTCGCGGAGGAAAAATAGTATTATGTCAGCTCTCTCTTTGAAAGAAGCCCCTCTATAATCAGAAGACTGACTTGCAAATAGCAGCAAAATATGCTGAGGTCCTCCACAATGAATATTTAACATGCCATTTCTATCAATCATTGATCTGTGGCATTAAAAATGTGAAATTTTCAGTTGCATAATATACCCTGAGTTAGTTTGACCGGATGCTTCACTCACATCCACTTTTGCTCTTTTTACTCATTTTTGTCTCAACAAAAAAATCGGACACAGTCAAACTGTTTAGAGAACAGCAAACTGATATAACACCAATACCTTGGTAGCTTGGTAACAACATTTGGTCCTCTAGAGGACTATTTATTAGATCCTGCATTAAAGACACATTTTTGTAACTGAGATGTGTGAGAGAAAAAAAATCTGTTTAAAGGACCTTCGCATAAAACTAGCTGAAACAAAATCGAAGTTCCTTTCTTCCTATATAAACAATTTAATAACAATAATGTTTACATTTATTTATTTTTTTTAAATAGGCCTGTACATATAAAAGTCTTTACTTTAAATCCTCCTTTTGTTCACTCACAAAATTATATAAAAATGTACTGCCACACATTACAGCCACATCCATCCACCGAGCGTGGAAATTACATACAGGCCTAAATATTTTATGAATACCGAAAGACATGTATCAAAATGGCTGTGTACAATGGCAGTGTTTTATTTTACTCATATGGCATGCATTGAAGATTGAAGCTGCACTGTTGTATGCCACTCCAACAGTTATATTTTATTGTTCCATATAAAACCCATAACACTTAAACTGTTTAATTTATGACAAGTGATAACATCCTCAAATTATATTTTATCAGTTAATCACAGTTATATTTTTCTTCCATTTCTCAAAATAAAAACATCAATATTGCCATAAGACAACACTGAACCTGGTAGGTGATGTTCCATTACTATTTTCCATATGTCATTTCAGTTCAAAAATAAGCTCAGCGCTGACTTGCAGGGTCATCTCATGTTTCTGTATAATGGCCAGCATTTACAGGTAAGTCAAGAGAGTCTTTGTGACTTTGAGCTTTGTAGCTCAAATCACACTCTGTGATCTAGACTTCAGGCTGGAAGTGATCTGAAGATGTATGATAGAGATGTCACATTTTCTGACTTTTACACACAGTGATTTTTGTATTTGCTAAGATATTATACACTTCACTGCTCAGGATTAAATGGTAAATAAGGAGCAAGCATCTTCAGCCACTGCCCACAAGTATGATTGTTCTCAACTGACTTGGCAGAACAAAAAATGTACTAACTTTGCAGAACATTTACAGAAAATGCAATGAAATGAAAACTTTAATTTATATTTCAGAATGAGAAAACTTTATTGATCCTGGAGGAAATGTTGTATGCTTGAGAAAGGCCATGCTTTTATGATGGACAAGATATAGTTTTTCCTACAGTGCAATCAAGCTAAGGTAACAAATTCTTCTCTGAAGACAAACTGAGTCATTTAAAATGGGAAATTCAGATTTCAACTGCTAGTAATTTCTGCCATATACACAGTACACAAAGAAGTGAAAGATTTCTCCAGGACCATGGTGTGACACAGGAACCAAATTAGAACACCACAAGCATACATAAGTGCATACAGGAGAAAAGTATACAGGGTGCAAAGAGAGAGATAGTTCAAGAAAAAGAGCAACAATGCAACAGGACAACACAATAGCACAAAGGACAATACAACAGCACAAATAACTCTACAGTCCATCTGTAGAATGTGGTGACTAGTGTGGGCAGAGGTGCAGGTGAGGTTCCCCACAATGTGAATATCAAGGTACTTGGGGCTCTGAACAATCTTCATTTTTGTTCAGCGGAAATTGATAATGTCGTCTCTTTTGTCGTTGGCTCTGCACCCATCTGTACCTAATCTATGAATGACACCTCATCAGTCCTGCTAATCAAACCCACCATAGTCATGTCATCACCAGTTACAGTAATGGGTCAGCAGTGAGGACAGCAGGGGGCTGAGGGACTGCTTTATCACCTGATCTGAAAGCAGTATCATGGGTTTATCTGCAGACATCTATAGCTCCTAGTCAGGTCATGTAGTAATAATGTAACTGATGCACTTGGTGAAGTAGTCAGTCACTGATGCCATGTACTCCTACAGGTTGGTAGAGTCGTTGAAGTCATTGATTTTCGAACCTCCCGCCTGTGAGTACAGCTGACTGTGATGTCCGGGCCCCGTATGCCACACGGCCGTTACCAAGACAAACAGACACCTGAACAGAATGAACCTCCCCTGCTCAACGCAGCTCAAAACATAAACAACAAGCACTAGGACAAGGGGACATGGCCCGGACGTCACAGCTGTACTCAGAGACGGGAGGTTTGAAAGTAGCCAAGCAGAGAACATTATTTATTTCTCCTTGCTGCTGATTGGCTGCTGCCCTGTGACGCTGAAGTCCAGTAAACAGAACTCCTAAACACCAAATGAAACACAGCTGAACAAATTAGACCTCAAAACCAAACCAAAACAAGGACGGGTTCTACTGGCCATCCACCCGCATAGCTTTCAGGGCTGACACATACACGGATTTTTTATGAAAACTTAACTCATCGTTTTATGCGCAACTCTCCACTTCTTTTTTTTTGCTTTTTTCATGGCAATATGTTTTTTATGCATTTTACTTCTTAATTATTAAGAATAATGTACAAATTTTATAACATAAATAGTAAAGAAAATTATGTTACAAAACTATGAAAATATTTATTTAGCATTCAAACAATGCAAAACATAAAATAAAATTTGAAATAAAATATTTTATTTGGCACCACTCAAGATAGCTGAAAGATAGCTGAAATATTTTACAATTAAATGTCTTCGCTCATTAAAACAAGTGAATTCAATTGCATTTTAATATTCTGAATGAATTGCATGAACAAAGTGCATTCAGAACAAGTGCTTTAAAAACTGTGGAAAGATATATCTCATAGCTCATATATTAACTATAATCACTGAAAAACTTTCTTGCCTTTTCAAAAACACAGACAGAGTGGGTGTGCTCAAAGGACCTCTTTTCTGCTTCATACTATGCATGGCGAGAGTATGAGAATATTAGAAGGCTATTTAACATAATCAGTTATACAAAAATACTACTTCCGTAAATTTTCCCAAAAATAAATGTTTTCTATGACTCCCGTTACCCCTCTTCAGAGCTGGTTCTCCTCTCTCAGTAGTGCAGTCATGAAATCTTATTGGAAAAACAAAAAAGCCCGGATCAAAATGGCTACACTACAGAGCTCTAAATCAACATCTATTATTGGACAAATAATGTTCATTTACCATGGCTAGATGTGGAAAAGAGCCTAAGCCAAGAAGTAAGCAGAAGTAAGCATTCTGTGTAAGCCTTGTTCTATATATAAGTTATGTTTAGTGTCACGTTCTCAGTCGGGTCATTGACGTTGGTTATATGTCTTATGTTTTCTGTTTCTGGATATCTGTCACAGGGAGTCCCGTGAACCCATGGTGGTAAAGAAGGCAGCAGCCATGCCTTTGCTTGGAAACATTTATTGAAAAAGAAACAAAAAGGAAACACAAACCTGGCACAATGGCCGAGACAGATATCCAGAAACAGGAACGTGAACGTGGAACACAGGACAAGCACCAAAACATAAGACATATAACCAACGTCAATGACCCGACCGAGAATGTGACACTAAACAGAACTTATATATAGAACAAGGCTTACACAGAACCAATAAACAGACAGAACTCATTTCAGCTGAGTACCCACAGCTGAAGCCACTTCCCACGCCAGGGCACTCAGGGTGTATCAAAATAAAAGTCCCTTAACTCATAATGAAATAAACGCAGCTCCACCTGGCGGAAGCTGCCCGAACCGTGACAGATACATTCCGTTTATAGATAAATCCATTAAAACTCTTATGTTCTATAAAAACAATACAAATAACACAACTGCTTGGTGGAAAATAAATTAAATACTTCATTATAACTTCTCACCAACAGCAGACACCCCTCTCTGGAATAATCCTATGTTTTTGATTAATTAGAAACCCTTTGTTTTGCAGCTTGGATTAGGAGAGGGATAACTAACCTGGGACAGCTAAGATTTTCAAAAAGAATATTATATCTCTAATTGTTTTCAATACAGTCAGAAAACAATTAACATCCAAGTTAATAGTCAGAGTTCCCTTCTCTTTAATCTACAACTACTTAAGCCAAAAAGTATGCATCGCAAATTTACAAATTCCTCATGATGAATAGCAGGACAATGTTACTTCCCATAGACAAATGGACCAAAGACATAAACAACCTTCCAGAAGATTTCAGCTGGATAAGTATATGCAACAATACCTTCAGTATGACATGTAACTAAGACTCAATTAATTCAATATAAAATTCTTCACAGAACTCATAATCATCACAGATTATCACTCATAAACTTTACTGTATGGGTTTTAACCATAGTAATATGTGCCCATACTGTTTAGCTCTAGTAAGCAATTACTTTCATGGACTGTGGCTTTGCCCATTTGTCCAAAAATTTTGGTCAGAGGCCTTGAGCAGTCTATCTGAAATGCTTAAGCTAAGCATACCAATTTGTCCAACTACTGCCTTGCTTATTGTTTATAATGTTTGTGTCTCGGCCAAGAAAGACAGGCTGACGGCCGCTGTGCATCGGACAGCCATTCTTTTCCAGAACCACAGATTGCCAGTCTGCCCCTGACTCATCGTGAATGTTTCTCTTGATTCTCATTTTTTCAAACCCCAGTAGTTTTAGTATTGTACTGTAAATCAGTCACCATACAATGTCTGCTTCAACCAGGTCATTACAATAAGATGCTACTGATGAACAGTAAATTATTAAACTGTATAAAAGTACCCCTACATTTTACTGTATCTTCATTACTAAAAATTACACTAATTTGTTACTGTATTTACCTGTTTATACCTAAGAAAATGCAGATGTATGAAGTACAGTACAGTCTGTATGGCCTTACCTAAATATTTTTGTTAAGGGTAATGTATTAAACTGAGTTCAAAATGAAATTAAATTCTTTTGGGTGCATATTTGGGACATATTTAGGGTTTACCCTATTAAAAATAGGCATTTTTAGTTGTTGTTTTTTTTTTTAACCAAAACACAACAATGCATTTTTTCATTATACGCAGGTGCTCTTGGAACTTAACTCCCGCGAATAGTGAGGCATTATTGTACATCTGTTCTCCAGTTAAATTTACATGGTTGAAATCTCCTGTGACAATAAAGTTCATCTTATGGAGCTCACTGATTGCTCCATAAAGTTCAACTAGCATTAGTGCTGGGTGGAAAGTACATTGCCACCATGATCATGGTGGTGAATTCCACCAGGAACTAAAGAAATTTTCATCTAACAATCACTTACTGCAGCAGTGGTAAGCAGTAACTAGAGACGAGCAAAAAATTCTTCCAATTCACAGTGTTAATGTAAATGCACAACCCCCCTCCTCAAGTTCAGAGCGACTGAGCAGCGCTTCCATCCAAATGATAACAGACTATCCAGTTGAGTAGCCATTTCCAGGATGTTGTCACAGTGCCATGTCTCCATAAAAACAAAAACCCAGCATTCTCTGAACTCAAGCTGGGTCGTTTACTGGAGTCAGAAGTAGCCCAATTTATTTTCCAGGATGGAATGGATAGACAGGATATCTATTGCTATGTCAGTTGTGCACAGGTACATTGAGAACTAAGCATTAAATGGTGCTGAATGGTGTGGCATCCATGGTTAAGATAAATAGCTACAATAAATGTTTTACGATTGACTGCATTGCCTAATCAGCCATCTGAGGGGTGTGGAAAGCATATTTGCTACCAGTTTAATAGATCCATTTTCCCAATAAGCTTGAGTTACTGTTATTCTCAGGTCCCCCTGTGTTCACCATTATATACTAGCTTGTAAATTACAGTTCATGACAGTAGCTGTGAAAATAGACAATATGTGGCTTACAATGATCTGCTTATGCAATCAAAATGCTAGTTTTACCCCCTGTAGGTAAGGGAATATTTATTTTATATTGTAGTGTAGGAATATAAACCTCAGTTCAGTTTTCAGTAAAACATGGCAGTAAATGCATGGCACCCAACTTGAGGTTGCAGCAACACAAGACAATAAGACAAAGAAAGCTGGGTCAGAGAAAGCTCAAGATTGATGTGCTTCAACAGTTAACTGCTAAAGTAGAAATGTTAATGACTAAACCTGAATTACTACAGCAGCCGTTGCTAGCTCAGCAAAGGAGCCAAAGCCCTTGCGAGATGTGACCTTAACCCTCCTGTTACGTTGTGAGTAAATTTGACCCATTTTAGATTCTAAAATAAATAGTTTAAAGTATTTTTTCAGGATGAAAATCTTGGAAAACCCTGGAGAGATGCTGGGCCCCTGGAGGAATGATCTCGTATCTTGACAACAAACACTGTTATGCAAAAACATTGCATGACCATCTGGACAGGGTCTGCAAAGTGCTTCAAGCCCTACAGAGGCATGGGGTGAAGCTAAGACCTGAGAAATGTGAGCTATTTTGACAGGTAGTGAGGTATGCCAGTCATCTTATGTCACCCCAAAGATATGGATGCAGTACTGTTGCTAGCTAGCAGGACACCACAGATTGTTGGAGATGTGAGAAAGCTCAAGGGATTATTTGGCTATTACCGGTCCTACATTCAAGATATTTCAAGAATAGCAAAACCAATCTATGAGCTACTCCATGTCTTGTCGGGAGTAGCAGCTGCACCACAAGACCCACCGTTACCCTTTAGAACATGAGTCGAGTGGATGGTTGAACACCAGAAAGCCCTGGATTAACTCATGTCCTTCCTTGTTAGCCCCCCTCTGCTAGCATATGCCTTTAAACTACCATTCATATTACATGCGCATGCCTCCGATCAGGGGCTTTATCAACATCACAATGGCAAGTTGAGAGTTTTTGGCAAAATAAGTAAAAATAATTACTTATTTTATGCCAATCACTTCACAATATACACAGACAACAACCCTCTAACCTACATCATCACTACAACAGCAAATCCGAATGCACTTGGCCATCGATGGGTTGGTGAGATATAGACCAGGAAAGTCAATGCAGATGGTGACATGTTGTGATGTCTTCCCTTAGATTTAGAAAACTATCCCAGGTCCTGCACCAAAGAGTGTAGTAAGGAGATGGTATATGTTGTATGGGATGGACGCAAAGTAGCCAAACGGAACGATGTTGCCTGGGTTGTGGCCCTCAATATCTCATCCCAAGCCAACCTGATCTGAAGATGAAACCATCAGGGAAGTGATCAGATTGAAAGAGGACAGCACACTGCTAACTGATGACATATGTGAAGCCAGAAGGCTGTTCTATGAAAGTGATCATTCTGTCATACGTGAACACCCCACTGCACACAGTGTGAACAGCACGAAATTCTTCCTCTGCATTTAACCCATTCACCAAGTGAAGCAGGGGGCAGCCAGGACGGGGACGGTACCTTGCTCAGGGTACCTCAGAGGTGCCTAGCGGTCTTGGGAATCGAACCTGGACTTTCTGATCACAGGGCGAATGCTGCCCCGAGTGAGTGAGGAAAGTTAGTCATGGAGGATAGTCTCCTGCGTAGATGTCTCCTGATAACAGAAGGAAACAGCTGGTGCTCCCCACAAAGTACAAAGACCTTGTCCTGAAGAAATTGCACAATGAGATGATACATGTCGCTACAAAGCGGATCCTTAACCTTGCCAGAGAAAGGCTGTCCATGGCCTGGTAGATAGAAGACCATATCACTAAGAAGTGTCCATGTAAAAAGTCAAAGAAGCTGGTAATGCAGCTGTGAGTTCCAATGGGTAGTATCGCAATGAGTTCCTCACTAGAGCTGATGTGTATTGATTACCTGCATTTGGAATCCAGTCGTGGTGGATTTGCATGTATACTTGTAGTTGTTTATCATTTCACAAGGTTTGCTCAAGTCTACCCAACAAAGAATAAGAGTGGAAAGATGGCAGCTGAGTGCCTCTTTTATGACTTCATTCTTCAGTTTCAGATATCCATCAAAAATACATAATGACCGAGGCTTTGAGTTTGAGAACGAACTCTTCCACACACTTCAGCAATTATCAATCATTCTAGAACATCACCCTACCACCCGCAAGAAACCTGCTGGAACAATTTAATCATACATTACTCCAGATGTTGTGGAAAGATTAATTCTCACTAGTTGTACTCGGCATGAGTCAACAAGCTTCTCACTATTATTTCCTCTATATGCCTTTATCCAAGCAATCCTCCCAATTGATTTGCTCTCCAGGTTGGCAGAAGACACACAGTCAGACTCACCAAAGGGATATGCAAAGAAATGGGTCAACCAGATGTCAGAAGCCTAACAGAACTCCAGTGAGAATAGGAGACTGGCACTCTACGATACAAAGCAGGAGAAGTGGTTCTACAGCCTGGCAATAGGGTCTTAGTTAGGAACCTGGGTGAATGTAGTAGACCAGAGAAGCTACATGCTGGGAAAAGGCTATTTATATCATAAAATAGCAGTTTGCAGATAATCCAATATGTAGTGTACCCAGAGCCCAAAGACCAATGGAAGACAAGGACACTACATGGCAAACTGTTACTACTAGTGACTTAGTAATGGCCTTCCAGTTGAAATGCCCCTGCACCATTGCACGTTTGAGAGAAAAACAATGAAAAATAACAGCAAAACTCGATGAATTAACAGTAAAGAACATGGAGGCACGCAGGAACAATCAATCATATTCAGAAGCAGACTATAATGATGACTGGAACCAGGTGGTATTCAACAAAGTGGTATTCAATAGAAATTACTATTCAACAAAGTAGTAATCAATGAATTGTAGGCTTACCCAGTCAAAAATGCAGCTAAATCTTTTAATAATTATTTGGGAAAAAATGAGGACATTCTGTATGTGTGTGTGCAACAACACAGAGACAAATAGAGAGATTTTAATAAGTGTAGATATCTTTCATGCCTGTGTAGCAGGATAAAGGTTATGGTTGTTGTGGCTGTTGTGTCCAGGTAATTTGGTATTTAAGTTCTGGTCTGACCACTGTATGTTTTGTGTTTGTGTTGATGTATGATTATTTTTCTAATTTTGTTTCTGTTGCTTTTAGGAGCTGGGTACCTGTGGTGGGTGTCCCTCAATGGTGGTGGCACTTTTTCTGTGTGCTGTGTTCCACTCCTGTAGTTTTGGCTTCACGGTGGTGTGTGTGTGTGTGTGTGTGTGTGTGTGCACGAGTGTATGTGAGTGCGATCCGGTCTTTGTGGGCCCACCCTACCAGTAGTAAGTCCCAACTCCTTGGTTTCTTTTGGTTTGTCTTCCCGGCTATCCTGGATATCTGCAAGTTGTGAATGGCGTTATTGTTGGTTTTCATTCATTATATTGAAAAGCTTTTGATGGACGGAATCACGTCTCCTGCCTCTTGAGTACTGAACTTGCGTGTCCTTCAAACCATTGGTTTGTAGCCAAAGGTTTTATATTCCTTGGGTGAAATTCCCAAGGTGGCGTTGTCGGTTTAGTTAAATCTGAGTAGTTGTGAGCATCTAATGGAGCATACATAGCACCCTTAAGAGGGTGCAACCTACAATACCCACACACATATATATATATATATATATCACAGAAAAAACTTTAACTATATTTATGTACGGAATATAAATTACTATAATCACATTTGTTGGTCCATATAGTACGTTGGCCCACCAGGAAAATGCTTGATACACCAGATGGTCAGACCGACCCTGTCTGGAACCACAGTCATTATTGGTTGAGGATACCAGTAAGAAGGATGCCTCAGGACACCTGCCACAGCCCCCATTAATGACCCATCACCAGTTTGATCTGACCAGTAAAGGCCAAAGAGAGAGTTATGATGAACCACTTACCTGAGACAAACCTTATCCCTGAAGATGAAAAATAAATCCAGGAATGTGAACACGAAGAAGATCAAGCCATTGTCATCGAACTGGAGGGAGAAGATGGACATCAGAAGGCCTGATGGTGGTGGTGGCATAGTGGGTAGGATACTTGCCTCTGGGCCAAGAGGTCATGGGTTCTACCTTCAGCACACCACCAATGGGTTCCCAAGTTGCTCCTGGGAGACTGTCCCCTGTAATTAGGATTGGAAGTCGCTTTGGATAAAAGCGACTGATAAATGCCATAAATGTAAATGTAAAGGCCACAGAGCTTATTCAGGAGCGACAGCACCATGTCCATATGGTGCCTAATAACATAGCTGAGGTCAGAAGGTCAAGCTGGAGTCGATGACCTAGGCAGATCCTCACATATGAGAACCTCGGTCAACCCACACTGAAATTACAAGCTAGAGCTAACTCAGTGAACACAAATGCACATGTTCCTGCCTACACCTTACCTCACACTGCTCAATCTTTACACACACACGCCGCTTACAGCACCAACACCCAAACTCTGTATCTTACCCTTTACCCCCTTTTACATACATACCTTACACTTTCAGTTCCCCATCTTACATAATACCAGTTCCTGTTGCATGTAAAAGTATTAACAGAGGACATTCAGTTAAAGTGAGAAACCTTGATTAGAAATGGTGGGACCCATTCATTTTTGCTGGGGAGTGTGTGACATCCACAAAAGTGTCACATTTGTGTGTATATGTTTATTCTTTATTATAGGTCTTTTGGCTCTGGACTGGAACCCATTGTATTTGGGGGGGAAAGGAGCTGTATTTATTCCAGGCCAGCAGTGCGATACATTTCTGTCTTGTATTTAAGGAAATTATCTGTTAAATCAGTGCTGTTGCCACAGTATCCATTACAATATTTCTCCTATTTTGCCTGTCTGTTTGCTTGCATATTCCTTGGTTGTCCTCTTTATTCATGTTTTTCCATCTCCTGCATATACACCCACAGCAGTTATGATAGACATGTGATATAAAACTGTCAAACCCTTGATTAGGTAACGTGAGTTGCCCAACACATTGCTGCATTATATTTGTGTGCCCTCATTGATCAATTCAAGAACTTATTGAAATGAACTTATTTCCTCATGCACATTCTCTTTTCTTTTGTTATTTTACCCTACTTTCCTGCACTGTTCTTTCCCAATCTTTTCAGCCTTTTCTAATTCTCCATCTGCCTCCCTCCGATGCCTGTGGTGGGTTTCATTACTGTACTCAATCTCAGCCCATGGACAGACTCTCCCTGGTGTGCTGCACCACCATATAATCCTTTTAATTAAAGGCCCTGCTCCTTGTCTGGGTTGCCCCATGCCTGGCACTTGTGGCCTCCTGCCTTTTGTTCGCCTGATACTCGCCCACTCATTTCGTGTCAGGCCTGGCTTTTGTCATTTGAAAAAAGGTGCAGTCACCTTTGTTTTTTGCCTTTATATAGCTTCAATCTCCAGAGCAATATTTCAAAGAGTATGTATTTGAGCCTGTGGATGTGTATGTGTGTGTGTGTGTGTGTGTGTTCGAGCGAGTACACATGAGGGGTTTGTAGGTGGGTGGCCATTGATCCAACTCTGTGCTCATCAGAGCTAAATGCAATCAGGGATTTAAAATGCCCTTGATAGCATGTGATTGGGCATGGATAAGAACAGACAGTGAGGTGCATCCACTTTTGTTTCAGCATGCCATAGTGAAAGCCATTGATTTTGCATTATTCCAACCAAATCTGGTCAAGAATGGATCTCCAGAGCCAGGTAAGAGTGAAAGAAAGGGGTAAGATGAAAGAAACAAAAAGAATGAGATTGAATGCATCCCATCCCAATAGTGTTTTATTCCATCTTCTTCTTATACCCACATAAATTTTCAATTCTTCCGGTGATACACTCACTATGCACACGGCCCCTTCAGGCTCAGCAAGAGCCAGCTGCTTGTTCAAACAGATTCCTCACACTCACTGATTGATAAGAAACTCTTTAACCTGCGCTGCCTTGCCCTTGACCTGGCTCCATGCACTATTCATTTGGGTTTTAAAGTCACATTGGGCTGTCTGGATTATCTGCCACTGGATCTGCCGGTTATTAATCTCCCTCTGGAGTGCTTGTTTTATGTATGCACCCCCAGTGTCAGCGTGAGGGGTCTATGCCTTCCACAGACAGGGTATTTATTCATCCGCATACACTTTCAACCACGTCTTGGCTTTGGACACCATGCTGCTGAGTGCATGTGGTGGACACAGACAGCAGGTGGCCTAACCATAAGGAAAACATTTCTCATGCAGTGTTGGACAGATCCACTTCTGCTCCAAAGTTTGGAATCTTTGTTTTCAGTTGACCTATCCATGATTTACTTGCAATGGTGCTTTTTTTGTAATAACTGTTGCTTGACTGGACTTTCCGTTGACAAATGCCGATTTTTAAAAACTTCAACAAGTGCTTAAATGCTATTTCTAAATACTACAATTATGATAACATTTACTTTTAGTAATTAAAAGTAAGTTAATTTTGTATGTTAATTTAGTTGATATAGTTTTAATACTAAAAATATTTTATTTAAAAAATATGTTTTTCCCTTTTGAACATATAGTTTGACACATTCATTTATCCCATTTATGATGAGTGTCCTAAAATTGTGATAAAGTAAAGTTAAATGGCCCCTTTACAGTCACACATGCACACAGCACAGCACAGGGTGTAAACCATGTGAAATTCTTTATCTGCATTTAATCCATTCACCAATTAAAGCATGTGCTGAGAGGCAATGTATGGTGACGGTACCTTGCTCAAGGTACCGTTAGGCCACCACATGATAATAAAGCAGATTAGTCTGTCTGTACTTTATCTGTGCATAAATTGCAGGAATATATCTATACATAAACAGCAGGAATATAAGTTCAAGACATATATTTTTATATCCGTATTAGTCAGTTTAGCTGGTTTACTGAATGTGTCGTCATTTTCTCCGTGTACATATGGGTTGTCTGTTACCTGGTGGTTTCACAATTTGTGGGGTGCAGCCGAATGGAACTCAGAAAAAAGAGAAAGAGGTCAGGAAGGGGCATTCGAATTTTGTGCTGACCTTCATGGCCATTCACAAATCACGTGCGTGACATTGTCCTGCATTGTGCTCTGATCGATTGACCAGACAGTAGGTTATTCACCATGGCTGCAGCAGGTCAATGTTGCAATAGAAGGACTAGTACCTTTCAATCTGCTCAAGTATATTGTGCTTGAATGCACCTATTTAGATCTGTCTCCTCACAAGGACCAATTAATATCATGTTGATGCTCTCCTGGGAGAAATTCAGGGAAGAAAACATGATGGAAAACCAGCGCAGTCTAGCTAAACTTCTTTTTCATCTCTGGGGCTAGATTTCATCCCAGCAATGAAGGGGTGAATTTCCCATCCGGCATTTTTCATTTCCGTTGATCTGCAGTTCATATATTGTAGATGCGGTGCACTTTTGCAGTTTAATACATTGGAGATGACAGATCTGCCTCCTTGACCCCTTTGGCTGCGTTTGAATAAAGAAGTGATCCAAAACGTTGCCCTCTTCTCCAACCACAGACATATAGGCAGACGGCTGCTGGAATAAAAACTAATCAAATACAACAAGTCGACTCTAAGAGAAAGAGAGAGAGAGTGTGAGGGGGAGAATGAAGAGAACTAGAGATTCAATGATTCAAAATACCGTCCCAAATAGAATAGTTTTTTTTTTTTTTTACTTCTTATCATTTTTAAGTGCAGTCACAAAAAAGAAGTGATTTCCAGGCTGCCCTGAAATGCAAAAGTGAACCATAAAAATCTGACAATGTATGTTTTTGCCGTCTGGTTTATATGTACTGAGAGGAGCTGTGATTTATCTGCTCACAATAAATCAAAGGCCTTCAGGTTGTTTGCATTAATGTATGTTAGGCAGTATTTGACCTTATTCAGTGGGAGAGATGGATGGGAGCCCTGCAGAGTGGTGCGCTCACCATTCAACACACTCGTGATCCTACAGAGTATGTGTGCAGGTAATGGGATATTTGAGAATAATACGCTTATAGATGGAGACAGCAAAAGCCAGGCCTTCTTAGAAGGTCATCAGGTTTTTTTAAACTGCTAACGTGTTTTCTTAAGGGAGAGATCCAACTTCATTATTTACGGCTCAACTGAGGTTTAAAATGCAAATCAATCTTTCTTTCATTATGACCACTGCATACTCAGTAATTAATGCAATATGGCACATTTTATACTTTCACCTCATGGATCATAATGTGTGTAGCAGAATCCCGGATGGCCTGATGCTCTCTAATTTATTGGGATTTCATCAATGCTGCACTGTATTTCATTCATTTGGGAGATGCTTGAGACTCTTCATGCATTATTCAAGGTGCATGGTGCATGTGCTTGCATTCAATTATATATGTGACAAATAAGTCCTGTGGGCAAATGTATCCATTTATTTATCTGTATTCTTAACTCTGTCTGAGGCCTGCGCATAAATGTTTCATGCATTTATTCTGCTGTGCAGCGCAAGGATGATGCACTATCCTTAGTCAATATGCAGCCCATGATTCATAATAACGATGAAAAATTTAAAACACATATATTTTCAATTCCATAGATAGAGAGGGAAAGTTTACTTCTCACATGTAGATGTTCCTGACCCAAAGTTTTAGAAGCTCTGGTGTTTTGTGTGTCATTTTCGGGACGAGAGTTACCTTGGGACACCTCACTGCTGGACACTAACTCAAAGCCTTTAACACAGGATTACTCTCCTAATCTGGAGCTAATGATACTGAGGCTGTTACATGCTCTGCTTGTAATTGCAGGTCTGCTAAATTTAATTGATTGTTCAAAGTAAGTAAAGTAAATGCTCCGGACAGCAACCGGACACACAGCCAAGGGCATCCAGAGTGCACTTGGTGACAGGGTCTGGGACAGGCAGTGGCTAGTCTCGTGGCTTACTGCCAGCCCAATTAAAATATGAACTTTTCAACTGGAGCAAATTTGACCAGGCTCCACCCACAAATGGGTTTCTTTTCTGGCAACTGTGGGCAGGTTGAACTAGCTTTGCAAAAATCTCATATAATATGATTTTACTATATAATGGAAAGTGCCAAGTTAAAGTGACCGTATTCTGCATATGTATTTGAGGTCCATTTATAACATTATTTGTTGTTTAATGTAACAAAACAATTATAATGCATTTTCCAACCTTCCTTTTACCCATACATTAAAACAGACTGTTTTTGTAATGGCTGTAAATCGGTGGTTACGTTATAACTTGAAGTGGTTTAGCATGCGTTTCTGTCACTTACTCTAAATGGAGCCACCTTGCCACCTTGCATATAACCACATGGCACTGTAGCTGAAATGAAAATGTTCTGAACTTTTTGCTGATCTGCAAATGCATAATCAATGATAGTAAGCCTTTGTAATTGTTTTTCTTGAATCATATTCAGTTAAACACATGTGCTTAGGGCTTTTATTCCTGCGATGGATGATTTGCCAAAATAGTCAAAATAGTGTGTAAATGCTGGTTAAGAGTAGTATGTAAAGTAAAGTATGTAAATGAAGTATGTACCGATCCTCCCTGGGCTGTGCCCTATTCAAAAAACAGTTTAGGCTGAAGCACTCCATAAAATGTAAGTGTGAAGGGGTATGGCCAAATTGCAGTAGGCTGAAATAGCGAACATCAGGGTAAATATGTTCAATGCTGTGACATCACAAAAACTGTGAATTCAAAACACTTTCCATATGTGAATTGACTAAAGAGTAGATGGCTTGAACATTTTACATCTATAAAATGTTTTAATAAAGACAATTCAGTGATATGCATGGATAAATATAAATATAATTTAAAATGAACTCCTCTGTAATATCAAAAATTAGTGAAAAAAGATTGTTGCCAGTGTTCCATAAAGCTTGTCCAACCCAACAACAATTGCAATGAAAGAACATTTTTGTAGGCAGAGCATGAATAGGTCATCCAGATATATCACAATAGCGGGGACCAGAATGAGTTCATAGAGTGAGGCCATGAGTGAGTTTGCTTGCATTTACTGTCTACAGGAAGCGATGGTCATAATCTTACAGAATGACATTTCAAGTGCATTGGCAGTGGAAGCATTGTATTAATGCTAATGTGTTATATGCTGTCTAAACCCTGGCTGTAATGGCAATGCTCTAGTCCGGCACTTCATAGAGAGGGAGTGAGTGTGCCAGTGGTGAGGGAACATGCGATGCTAAAAGCTGAAATTAGGCTGCTGTTTATAGCACATAGTACTATTGTGTGTCTCCACAAATGAGACAAATGAAAGTCTGATGAGTCCCTGTGGCCTGGTGAGAGACAGGCAACAGCAACAGCGCTTTTGGTTGTCCCCTAATTGGACCCAGCTGGGACTTATTTTCACAACCATGGGTGTATTCAAGGACTTGCTGTAGTGAGCGTACACAAAGACATTCAAACCAGCATCTGGGCAAGCATCATGGGAATATGATTATTTCAGGCCCATTTTATTTAGTAGAATGATGATGATTTAAAGGTGGAACATTGAAAATCTTTAAACTTTGTCCATAATTGTCTAGATGTTCCTAAAAACAGAGAATGTGCTACAGTCAATACCATTCTCTGTCACAGAGTGGAGATTTGTTACCTTTTTACTTGATAGCACAGAAGTTATCAGTGATAAAGATAATTTTAGTATCATGCAAAGAAGTACATTTATGAATGAAATTTTTATTAAAAAATGAACACGTTATGGGGAAATCTCTTAGCTGCCATAAAAACATATTGGGACAAACAATAAACAATCTGGGGCTAAACATGGGCAGAAATTTTGACTCATTAGGGTGAATACCAGTGCATTTTACCACCTCCAGACTCAATATTTTTTAGCAAAGCTTGAATGCAGGACAGAGACTGTAGCATAGATCTTTGCCTGCTGAGCAATTTAGACTGAACTTTACACTAGTCAGGTTTGCTAGGATTACGAGATGCTTTTGTCCCTTATCAACATTTACTCAATGTTTGATTAACACAGTGGTTCCCAACCTTTTTTCCTTGAAGCCCCCCTTGCCTGTATCCAAGACAAGCTGGGCCCCCCCAACCCCAAGTCCTACCCCAATAGACGCACAAAAATAATGAAGTGATTAATTACACACTTTTATTTGCAAAAAATAAACAGTGGTTGTAGGTTTTTA
>JBBJLR010000024.1:10369865-10393304 GCA_037577145.1 Brachypetersius gabonensis
TCAGAACATTCACTGTCATATTTCATATCTTATCTGATTTATTATTACATCACATGCTGCTTTACTACTGCTTACATGACTCTGGTCACTGTTTACATTATGCTGTTTATACATTACTCCAGTCACTCTGTCAAATTACACTGTTTACATTACTTTGGTCACTCTGTTAAATTACTCTGCATACATTACTCAGGTGACTTTTCACTCTGTTTTATATTGCTGTGTTATTATGACACAATGCACTTTAACATTCTATTTGCCCAATGTACGTATTGCTGCTACATTTATTTATATAAATACATATAAAAAACACATTTTCAGCCTACATATAATTTCACTTAACTGGTGGTGCTCCTTGTTTAAGGTACTTGTGTTTCAGAAAACTTTACATTTATATTTTTTAAAAATTTTAATGTTTACTTACATTTATACTTATATTAACTTGTACTCATTTCTTTTTTATTTGGGTTTCAGAAAATGTCCAGATTTTTTACATTTAAAATATACTTATTGTTTATAATGTTTGCACAGTCAGAAAAGGAGCGGTTCAGGATACATTTCACTATTTGTTGTACTTGTATGACTATACATGTGACAAATAAAGAATCTTGAATCTTGAATATTGTTGAGGGATGTCTCCTAAAGTTCACTGTCATCTCTACTGGATGTGTTCAGCTCCAGGTTGTGCTGACTGCACCAGAGTACCAGCCACTGAACTTCCTGCCGATATGCAGACCCTTCACCATCCTGAATGAGTCCAATGATGTTGGTGTGGTCTGTAAACTTCAAGAGTTTTACAGCGGAGTTCTTGTAGGTGCAATCATTGGTATACGCAGAAGTGGAGTGGGGAGAGGACACATGCTTGAAGGGCTCAAATACTGAGGGACTGTGTTTCAGAAGTGATCTCCCAAGCCACCACTTGCTACTTTCTGTCTATTAGAAATCACTGGTGATCCACTGGTGATCCACTGACAGGTACCAGGTAACATATTGAGCCGGAAAAGTTTGGAGAATTTGGGCACAATGCCAAACTAAAGTTCGCAAGCAGGAACCTGGCATTAGTTCCGAGATTGTGCAGGATGTAATGCAGTCCCATATTCACTGCATTATCCACAGACCTGTTTATCCAGTAGACAAACTTCAAGGGGTCCAGCTGGTGTCCTGTAATGACCTTCAGCTGGGCTAAAACCAGGCATTCAAAGGATTTCATCACGACAGACATTGGGATGACAAGTCATTTAGCCCCATGTTTTCTTGGGGACTGGAATGATGGTGGAGCCCTTGAAGTAGGAGGGAACTTCACACAGCTCCAGGGTTATATTGAAGATGTAGGTGAAGTGCCAGGAGCCAGCTGATCAGCATAGGTTTTAGGCAGGAGGGTGATACACTGTCTGGTCCTGGTGCTTTCTGGGTTTTCTCTTTCTGGAACAGCTGTCTCACCTCCTCTTTGTGTATTCTGAGTTCCAGGGGGTACAGTAGAGGGGGGTGTGAGTTCATCTGCCAGGTGTTTGTTTGCTGGAATAAGATGGACCAGGCAGTGTTCAGTTACCTGGGAAAAAGAACTATCTTTTAACATAGTGTAACAGTGGTCCGGAGTGAAATTTTCCTTGGTGGGACAGTTAATGTGTTAATCTGTTAATAGTTTGTGGTTTAATTTTGCTTTGTGTTGGCCTGAGAAGGAATGTAAACTCTGCCCACTAGGAAGGAAGCAAACTCCCACAGTGGATAAAACAGTTTGCAGTATATGAAAAAAAGTTTCTAGGTTTGGGCTGCAGAATTTTGTTAATGTAAAAGTGGATTTCACCGCCCTTTTTTGTTTTCCACATGAGCTCAGTTATGTTGTCTGTGTGGAAGATAAGCAGCAGCTTGTCCACTTAGTTTGGAAGGAAGCAGAGGTTCACCAGATAAATGGAGGGAAGCACAGTAAGAAATCCCCACTGACATAGATTCACTAGTGTGCCTTCCCTCGTCTGTGTCTTTGCCAAGCCCCACTGAGAGCCACTGCTCTTCCAACTAAAATCTCCAATTTTCCGGGTTTGTGAAAAAAAGCTATTTTGAGTTGCTTTTTTTTCACAAACCTAGGAAGGACCAGGAAATTAAATGTTTCGAGGGTTGGGAAATGGCCATCTGAACTGGGGCTATGGCTTGAGTAACAGGGGCACGACTGACATGGTTACCATCCAGGATATTAACTGTGACAGAGTGAGTCAGAGAAAAGTATGGACAGAGATTAGGATTTGGACATGAAGTTTCAAGCCAATCTGGAACCTAGATGGTTAGACAAAGAGATCACAGAAAAATATCAAATAATTTTACAGGTACCAAAAACTGAGACATGGAAATAAATTATTTCAGTACCCCTGTTGTGTGCCCATTTTTGCTCCAACGGACAGGGAACCATTGCCTACAATGCCCAGCTCTTCCACAATAAAAGCAGAGGTCTTGAGGGGTCTGGTGGGAAGCTCCCAGCTGGATGAGCTCAAAAGCAGATTCGCCAGTGGGTATCTGGGGTGGTACTGTTGAGTGTACAAGGAGGTCAGGTGCAGGTTTTAGTGGCTGGTGGCCAGCCAAATGACACCATCCAAGTCAAGGACAGCATCTTAGCAGCTCAGTCTTTAATTCTAGACAAAACCACAATAAGCCATTATGAGTGCCACATCATTTCGTTCAATATCATTATTCATTATTTCATGATGAATTACCTCTCGTTTTGGAGTTGGTTATCACTTGACTGCCCCTGGCCTGGGTGGTCAAAGACTGTCTGGAAGCAACAGACAAATTTCAGGAAGTCTGCAGTCACCAAGTCGTCACCTCCAGAGGGCCACAGCCCAACTCTGAGCCCACCCAGTGAGTTACTGGATGTCTGGCAGAACAGTGAATTCTTCAAAATACAGGTTAAGTAGGAAATTTTGGCATCTGAGTGGATCCAGTAAAGAGGTCTGGACTGGATCAGTCCGAGGCAACTTGCTGGGTGTAGGTTGTGGTATCACACATACCATAATAAGTATGCACTGTAACATTATTATGAACATTACTAATCATCTTAACAAATTATTACCTTGTGTGGTCTTGTCTATGCCTGTAAATCAGAAACCTGCCAACTGCAATTATGCAGCACTGGCTCCAACTTCTATTGCCTTCCAGCAGTACTGCTTTTATTATTATTTATTTTATTATTTTACATTACACTGCAACATATTTCTGTGTAGTTGATTGTAAAACATACATAAAAACACAACTCATTATAAGTTCATCTAAGGCCCCCTGTGTGGTTAGTAAGAGCCAGAGTGTAATAGCTGCAACCACATTTTCCTGATGAAGCGCACTGTTCTGCCAAGGCGGACCTTTAAGTTTCAGAGTGAGAGGACTTATTCCACTTCTTTTGATGACTGAGCTGACCAGCTCTGACAACCCTAAATCAAACATGAAAAAACTTCCCTCCACAGTGAGGTAGGTCCTGCCCCTTAAAATGTCTGACTTGAGTTTTAAAATTTATAAGAGCTGCAGAGTGTGCGATTTGGATTCAGATTCCTGACTCCTGCACAGTTCTTACAGAAGGTTCCCCTTTTGCTGCATGGCAGAGCTTATTAGTGACACTGGGTTGGGGCAGTGCCCAGTGCTTCAACCCTTCCCCTCAACATTTAAGTAAAGCCCATGTGATTCAACATCAACAACTCATCATAGTTGAAGTTCTGAGCCATAAACAGAAGCAGGCAAATTAAAAATGCCACTACAAAAATAATTGTGCCTGGAAGAGATAGAGAGAGAAAATGAAATAGAGAGACTGGGGCAGTGGAGGATTGAGCCTGAGACAAAAGCAACAAGGGTGTTTTTTTATTTTTTTATAAAAAAAATGTGTGAAGAACCTTTTTAAACCTCCATATAACACAATTATAAGTTAAAGCTTTATCCTAGATCCATACAACAAGTGAAGAATTATTTAGGGGACTAACACTAATTTCTTTCCCAGAACCATGGGCACCGGAACCAATATTTCATGAAGAAAATGTTCACAAGTGACTGACCTCCCATTTAGGAGTTGGTTATCACTTGACTGCCCCTGGGCTGGGTGGTCAAATACTGTCTGGAAACAACAGACAAATTTCAGAAAGTCTGCAGTCACCATGTCGTCAGCCCTCCAGATGGCCACAGCCCAATCCTGACCCCACCCCAGTTAAAACTACTCACGGTGCCTCTGCTTAGAACCATACCACTAAGCTGGGAACCATTTAAGAACCTTTACTTTGTGTGTTTTACTTTTAAGAGCAGTGGTATTCTAGAACTTTGTTCTTAAGGAACCTCCTCAGCCTTTTCCTACCACCACATATCCATGTCAAAAAAAAGAGTGTGGTGTTGCATGTTCACTTTAAAATGGCTGTGAGGGTTCTATCTGTATGATGGGAGTGTAGGGTTTAGTGTCCTTTGTGATGCAGAGAACACGGTATGGCAAGTCACAGTCATAGTTCTCCCTGTCATTAGCCCCCTTCCCCTTTCAATTTAAGGTCTTTCCTTGAACCATGCATTCAAGCTCTTCATTCTAGATAAATCAACTGAAAATATCAACTGCAAGACTTTTTTGTCTTTACCGTGGTACAAAGAGCTGAATGGAATAGTAGTTGTTCTAATGTCTAAATGTTACATTTTAAATTATTAGCTCATTCTGAATGTTGCAAAGCTTCAGCATTGCTTCTCAGTCACATATTTTCCTTCTCAAATGAATCTTTTCTGATGCCTCATCCTCATCCTCCCCCTGTCCTTCTTTTTGCTGTATCTTTCTCCTTCCATTACTTTTTCCCCCTGATAGCAAATGAACGTCCTCCTTAGGCAGGCTCCTGCCACAAAGCATTCTGTAATAGTCTAATTGTGGCTAATGGTTTGTGCAGCTAATTAAAGTGTATGAATTACAGTAATCAGTCAGACATGTTGAGCCTTGCATCTCCCTGCTCCTCCAGGCATAGAGGGGCAGAAGAGAGGGATGAGAGAAAAAAAGAGACAGAGACAGTAAGAAAAAGTAAAGGCCCAGCAGAGAGTTATGTTGAGGCTTTAGGGGAGCTGAGGGGGCTATCAGTGTGGAACATAATTAGGGACATTATTCTATCAGAAACACTGCCACTGAAACAATGTTTACCTTTGGATACAAATGGCACAATGCCAGCTGTGTGTGCCCTGCTGAATGGATCAATGGCCTTGTACTACTCATACCTTCAGATTCAGTAAACACATGCGGAATAAACACTGAGAGAGAAACACAAACAGCTTTGGGCACCTTGGTTCAGCCTGATATTCTGAGTGTAGAGAAAAACCAAAGTCATTTGAAACTCACTGAAACAAAGGGAGCCATGTTAAAGTTGCATTTCTGGCAGATCATTCAGAGCACACAGAACTGAATATACTCCCAAAGATACCTGTGACTTGCCTTTTAAAGGCTGGTTCATTTTTGGAAGTATGCTTTCACATCTGCGTTGTTTTTGAATGGTTCAGACTTTTTAACTAATTATGAGTAGCGAAGGCAGGCTATCCAATAAAAGGAATCAGGAAAAATTACAATGAGCCATGAGAAGGGGAGGAGATATAATTGTAATTTCGCTGGACTAATTAAAAGCCAACCCTGAAAAATGAATGCATAAAAATGCAGAAATGTACCCTTTTTAATAACAGTATGTAACAAAAGTAATAACAAAAGTTATTACAAAAACTATAACAAAAGTAATAATAGCATGGTTGCAATGAAATTACACTGTTTGGTAATTTTTCTCCCTTCAAACAGGAAAGGCTGACCACTGGACTGACTACACATTAATATCAAGCTCATGCTCATTGTCAAGCCACTGTCATGTATAGGGATTTGCAGCACATGTAGGTGTTGATGACAGGGTGTAGGTGTGGCACGCACCTTTAGCTCACTCTGAAAACTGTGAAACCAAAACTAACCAGAACTAAAGTTACATGTGGCTTGTTTTGGGTTTCTAAACATGTAAGTGTGAGAAATTTCCACATAATTATTATACACCAATTTAGGGATTTTCCTCCTATCTATGTTGTGAACTCTGTATACAATTTTCCACTGTGACACTTTTAGTGCTGATTTACAGTCACAAACTATTAATATAATCTGTGTTTTGTAATTTGCACTGTGTACAGTGCTTTTATCATACTGTTGAAATAGAAATTTAATTTTACGTGTACCTGTACATGTACTCCGTATACTGTACACTGTAAAATAAACTTTCTGGGAATTTTAGTGATAATTTGGTAATGAATAAATAAATACATATATAAATGAATAGAAGATACATAAAATATCAAAATTTACCATTTAATGTACAATAGAATTAAAAATGGATAGATGGAACAGTTAACTAAATCGTTATCTGCAAATCTGTCACATGCACCAGATCATGTGACGTCAATCAGCACTGGAAGTGACTCACGTAAGGTATATAAACAGGAAGTGTAGATCCTCACACAGACTTTGAAGTTGTCCTGGAGCCTCGAGGAGAAGAAACAGCTGTGTGAGATGGTAACTCAGCAGATGAACGAGATCGAGAACCTGAAGCAGGAAGTGACGAACCTCTGTGCAGAGACCGCTGGTCTTCGCGCTAAGGTCGCCAGCCTGCAACATGCCCTGACTCAATTGTCTGCTGGGGGATCTAGCACTCCCGCAGCTACTTGAAAATTGGAACGGCAAGGACAGGAAGTGCGAGGTGTTCCTGACTAACCTCGACCTTCTGTTTGAGTTCCAGACATCCCATTACCCCACCGACCGAAGACGGATTACCTTACTCAATTAATTACTCACCGGGCAGGCAGTGACACCGCTTACCTCTACACGGAGTTTACCAAGCAACTAAAGGCCGCCTTTCAACACCCTGAGAACGAGGTGATGGTGGACTCTCGCCTTTACCACCTACGCCAAGGAGATCGCCCGGTGAGCCAATACGCTGCGGATTTCAGGACCCTGGCGGTCCAAACATCATGGAGTGACGCTGCTCTGACAACTGCCTATTACGAGGGACTGAGCAGCAGATTAAAGCACGAGTTGGCGGCTCATGAACTCCCCGTCACGTTCGAAGGTATGGTGGAAATGTGCCTTAGAATGGATCTTCGGCTCGCCTCGCCTCTCCACGCCTTCGTCCGTCTGAACCATTCTTCATTGTTTCCTCCATGCCGGCTCACCGGGCTCCACCATCCGTCTTAGAGGCCCACTCATCTGGAGCTGGGGAACCCATGCAGTTAGGGCACACCTCCATGTCGGCTTGTCGTTCAGATGAGTCTCCAACTGGGACACAAACTGATCAGAACCTCTGCCTTCATTGATTCGGGGTGGCTGGCAACTTCATTGATCATGCGTATGCCTGCCAGCTGGGTCTCAAAACTGAGTTGTTATCCCAGCCAGTCCAAATCACAGCAGTCGACGGTCGCCCCCTCGCCACCAGTCCCATTCACCGTCGCACGAGTCCTGTCACGATGATCATTGACAACCACACAGAGTCACTCCCCTTCCTCGTTCCCAACCTGGAGCTTCCCTGGTTGGCACGGCACGACCCCCTCATCTCCTGGTCACGCCTGAAAATCTTACAATGGGGGCCGACCTGCAGTGAATTCTGCACTCTGGCGCCGGCTGGGACGTGCTCTGGGGAGTCCGAGGCCTCCAGTGTCGACCTGGCAGGAGCTTTCAGCAAGACGGATGCCACCAAACTACCACCTCATCGCCCTTACGACCTGGCGATAGAGCTCCTGCCGGGCTCGGTACCACCCCGCAGCCACCTCTACTCACTCACCATGGAGGAGCAGCGGGCGATGGATGAATATATCGCCAAGGGGCTCCGAAACGGAACCAGATGCCCCTCTAAATCCCCTGCGGCCGCAGGGTTCTTTGTGAAAAAGAAAGACGGGGGCCTCCGCCCATTTATCAGGGGCTAAATGACATCACCATTAAAAACTGTCATCCGCTTCCACTCATTAATACTGCCCTGGACTCCCTGGTGCCAAGATCTTCACCAAACTGGATCTACGGAGCGCATACAACCCTGTCCGCATCAGGGAGGGAGATGAGTGGAAGACGGCCTTCATAACCCCCACTGGCCACTATGAAACCCTGGTTATGCCGTTTGGCTTATGTAATAACCCGTCTCTGATGTTCTACACGACAAGCTGGGGAGATGGGTTTTCGCCTATCTGGACGATATTCTCATCTACTCGACCAACTTAGAGGAGCACACCCAGCATGTCAGGGCAGTTCTACGGAGGTTGCTGGCCCATCAACTGTTCTGTAAGTTTGAAAAGTGTGCGTTTCACCAGCACTTCACTACCTTCCTTGGTTTCATCATCTCCTTCCAGGGGGTAGCCATGGATCCCCAGAAGCTGGAAGCTGTGCATTCATGGTCCCTACCCACATCGCTTAAGCAGCTGCAATGTTTTCTGGGGTTCGCCAACTTCTACCCGCGATTCATCCGGGGCTTCAGTTCAGTTGCTGTGCCTCTTACTGCCCTCACCAAACTCAAGCCCGGACCATTTCATATCATCTCAGCTTTTCATCATCTCTGCCAGCTATTCACCATTGCACCCGTCCTCATTAAACCGGACCAGGAGCGACCATTCGTTGTCGAGGTGGACGCCTCCGATGTGGGCTTGGGGGCCATCCTCTCACAGCAAGGTCCAGACAGGAAGCAACAGGGGTCCAGGAAGTTCAATCCCATGCAGCTACAGTACGGGGTGGGGGACCGTGAGTTGCTCGCCATCAAGTGGGCCCTGGAGGAATGGTGTCACTGGCTTCAGGGCGGCAGTGACCCATTCAATGTCTGGACGGACCACCAGAACCTCACCACCATCCGTCAGGCCAAGATCTTCAACCCCAGGCAGGAGCGGTGGGCACTGTTTTTTGAACAGTTCAACTTCAAGATCTCATACCGCCCGGGGTCCAAGAACACCAAGGCTGATACCCTCTCATGGCAGGTCCAGGCTGAGTGTCCCCAGGCGGATCCCGCGCCTGTCCGGCCGGCGGACATCATTGTCGCTCCTCTCCGGTGGGGGTTGGAAGAGAGGGTTCGCCGAGAACAGGCCTTGGAGGCTCCTCTGCCCGAGACTCCGGCTAGGAAACTGTTTGTGCGCTCTACTGTGCGCTTGGAAACGCTGAAGTGGCCGCATTCATCCGCCCTGGCTGGACACCCTGGAGTCCAACAGACTCTCCCTACTAAAGCGTGCCTTTTGGTGGCCCTCCATGGCCAAGGACATCCAGGGATTCGTCACAGCCTGCTCCACCTGCGCCCGAGCTAAAACTCCCAATACCGCCTTGGTAGGTGAACTGCAGCCCCTTCCTGTCCCTAGCCACCCTTGGTCCCACGTGGCATTGGACTTTGTTACGGGTTTACCGGAGTCTCGTGGCAAGACCACCATTCTCACCATCGTCAACAGGTTCTCCAAGGCTGTTCACCTGGTGGCCCTTGCCGGACTCCCATCTGCTAAGGAAATTGCAGAACTCCTTATTGAGCACGTAGTCCGTTTGCAAGGACATCGTCTCAGACAGAGGACCCCAGTTCACGGCAAAGTTCTGGAAGGCCTTCTGCCGTCTGAGTGAGGCCACCACCAGTCTCTCTTTGGGCTATCACCCCAGACTAATGGTCAGACGGAGCGGACCAACCAACAGCTGGAGCGCTTCCTCTGTTGTTTTGTGGCGCTTCTGGGCGGACTACCTGGTATGGGCTGAGTTATCTCACAACCTCCTGTTCTCATCTGCCACCGGACTCAGCCCATTCGAACTGTGCCATTGCTACCAACCCCCGATGTTTGACCATCAGTTGGTCGGCCGGTGCCACCGACTGTGGAATTAGGCCCGGACTGCCATCCTACAGGCCAACTGTCGCTACATCGCTCAGCATCGTCCAGGACTACCGTCATCGGGTGTCCTCCCTTCCTGGTCCGTCGGGTGCCGTTCCTAGAGGGGGGGTACTGTCACGTGCACCAGAAGTGACTCACGTAAGGTATATAAACAGGAAATAAGTGTAGATCCTCACACAGACATTGAAGTTGCTGACTTCATGCCAACGTGTCGACTCTCTAACCAACCTCTTCAACTCGTATCCATCCTCACCAGTACCGTGAGTACTCAGACTCCCTGGAGTCGGTTTATATACCTTTCTGTGTGTGTGTTTAGAATGCGTGTCTATCTTGGTGTGGATTCTAACTCCCTTCGGAGCGTTCTTTGAATAACCGCGTGGTTTACCAACTCTCTCTTGTCTATCACGTCCAAGTCCTTCCACCACGCCACAAAGTGGGCTCAGTTCACTCAGTATTCTGCCTTGCACCGTGACAAAATCATGAAATAAGGAATTTTTATATCACTGGAGTACATCATGTCTAAAATGTGACTTTAACACAAAGCATAGGAGTGAAAGCGGTTTGAGCCAACACAAAGCAATACCAGCACCATCTATCACCCCCATACCCCCACCCCATTCCAGGAACAGTGCCCCCCAACAGTGTCCCCACATTAAAATGCTTCTGACACCCATGCTTACACAAACATTGTCTTAAACTGCACCATATAGAAGGACTATCATTGTTCTTGTTGAAGCATTTTTCCCTCAGCATATTAGGTCATATCTTTGATTGCTGAGATCATTACTGCACATGAACAGTGCAAAAACAGTTATTAAACAAAAGACCTGGTGTCCACTAGGGCTCTGCACCAGGGGCCATCAAGGCTGTTCACATACAGACTTTTAGTTTGGCCCACCCGGCCGAGGAGTGATTGTGGTTTGGCTGTGGAGGGAGGTGTTGTGGCGGTGGCTCCATCAGGTAGGCGAGCTGGTACTTCTTTACACTGGTTTCTCATTTCAGTGTGGTTACTCTTTTTGGGACTTGATCCCTCTAGCGTTTGGGCATGCATGAAGGGATATTTGATCTCTTCTAGAAAAGCAGCCATTTTGTCATCCCATATCTGACACCATTGTAACAGCTCTGAGGAGTAACTGAAGAAAACTATAGAGATAACTCAAAAACAAGGGAAACCCTGTATTATTGAGAAGACATTCAAAACTGAAAAGAGAAAACCACTGGCAAAAGCAGGAGGTAAATAACAGTGATAGGCTTCCAACTAATGGTAAGCATTTAACATACCATCAGAATAGTAAAACATCTTTTTAAAGGCAGAACGAAATGCCACCTTATTACTAAGCACTGTTTATATTGGCAACTAACAACAAACGACAAATAGAACCCCCCTTTTTCCAGATCCCCAGTCAGGATAGCCAGAGGCATTCTGGAAAGCTCTGCCGACTAACCCCCCAAACATGCAACAATTTCTTGAAAATACATGCCAGCCGACTAAATCCAAACAAAAAGTATTAATAATTTGCCTTTTCAGCTCCACTGCAAATCTTAAAAATAAATAAATCAATCAATAAACTACAGACACCCTGTATATCTTCAACAGCCATATTTATGATAAGGGGGAGATTGGATAAAAGATAATATTGTGCCCAGTGATTACTTTAATAAAAAAGCCCAATAAAATGACTTTGGGCAGTATTATTAGCTGCAGTATACAAGATGCAGTGTATCTTGTGAGGTTAGCAAAATTAATACAGCGCTGATACTGGGGGTAAATGAACTGATTGATGTGATCGCTTTTCCATTATGTTACTCTTATGGTTTTAAAGGGCACATAGGATCTGTTTCTTTGAGACAAACGCTGAAAAGCTGATTAATTACATATGCTAAGCTTTGCCATCAGATGTGTTAAGCTTGCCCACATTAAGGACATAGGCTCACCCCATTTTGTAACTGACTACAGAATTTCATGGCTGTGTTATGGGGTTATAATCTTGTATTGAAGTGTAATATCAGTGTCAGGATGGGTTGTAAAAAACATAATTATTTAAATCATAAAGTCAGTAAAAATATAGATAATCAATAAAATATGTAGAGCAACTAATTCGGAGTAGCAGTTCTCACAAGGCCACAAGTAAGTGGACAAATGATTTCTGGCCTTTATTTTGGTCTTTTGTCATTTGTAGGCAGCAAAAGACACATCCATGCAGTGCAGCATGAAAATGTAGATACTAATCGGAACCCAGGACTATCCATAAACAAGTAATTCTGTACATTTCGTCTGAGTATCAGATTTTCTACTCACTATAGATCCTTTAAACTTTAAACTTATCACCAAGCATAGCCCATTCCAAACTTCGGTATCAAAGTGTCTTAAAATAGTGCTAGTATTTTGTTAAAATAGTGCTAGTATTTTGTTAACATTTATATAAAATGGACAGAACACACTGATTTCACCACACTATAAGCAGCAAAGGGACCGAGGGTAATTATCTAATTATAGGCTTCTGAGGATGCTTTTTTTACAGTAATTGTCCTTCAAATTGTATCCTTTGAAATTACAATTTTATTTTCCCCCTATATTCATGTATATCAGTCTACAGTTTGTGTTATGTTACTGATTTTGAATGCATGAAAAAACATAAGTTGTATATGCATTCTTGCATGTGTATGTGTGTGTGTGTGTTTGTGTGTGAGAAAGGTATAATTCACCATCTCTGAAAAAGAAATCTGAGTACATATGCGTCGCAAACCACCCCACTGTATAATTGGCATGTGACAGTAATTGACTTCAGCTCCTCAAAACATCATTCTGTTAGATCTGCAATGATAAGAAAATGATACCACTAACACTAACATGTTGCAACTTAATGATTTTTTTGCCAGGAATATGTAACTCGTGTATTTATAGATGATGATCTGGCTCTAATGCCCTAGAGCAGAGGTCTGCAACCACTGGTCTGCAACCATGGACTGGTATCGGTCCGTGAGTCATTTGGTACTGGGCCACACAGAAAGAAAGAAATATTTTACTGATTATCAGAGATAAATAGATCTTTTATTTTGAAAAAACTCTCATCTTGGTCACGTAATACATTACATCATAACTGAGTAAAAAACATGTATATGTATACTGGTCCGTAAACGTTTTGTATGAAACTGGTCTGCGGCACAAAAAAGGTTGTCAAAGTTAATATGTTAAACTAATACCACTATTTTTGTAAGGCCTTTGTTGCATTTCCTTTCAAAATCAATGGCTGTAGTGCAGCTAGGTAACCTTTTTGTTCAAATACAGCCCATAAATGGTTTTCAGCACTTTTGGCAATCCACACTGCACAGTGTCTGTAACTAAGTACTCTAAAAATGTTTAAGTTAGTGCATGCTCTGATATCCAAAACTGCTGTTATTAGCATGCTGCATACTGCTGCACATTACAGTTTGCAGTACAACGAAAACGTTATTTTATTAACCAAAATTTGTACATAATATGTAAATAAAATATGTAAAAAAAAGTAAATTCGTTTTTTTTTTTACAATTCGAGCTTCTCTACCTGAAGTGTGTTCTTCCATTAGTTTTCACTCATGTTTTTAGAGTACTTATGAAGCAGGTTTGAAAACTAGCCCATCCATCAAGGCGGTAGACAAATTTAAGGCTTTTATGCTACCATTAAGGGCACAAAGCTAAACGCCACCTTCCCCTGGTTGAAGGGCATATTATGGGGATAGTAAAATTTTACTAGTCTACGATCGAGATCATTACCTTGCTGGGGGCTCATCCTATCAAGTGCTGAAAAAAAATCTGATGCAACAAAAGCACCATGTCTTTGTTAATGCATTCAGTTGTGGTGTAAATGTACAATGCTAGTGCAAGCACTGTAAGTGTGTGTGTGGCATTGTATAAATATTTTGAAAGATGTATTTTGTATTTTCTTACATCTCTTGGTAGGGGATGTAATGATTATGACCAGTACGAGGTATGACCAGTATGAGATATGAGGCAGTAAAGACCTGTGATGTGAATTGGGCTAAACAAGGCAGCATATCAGTGTGGATCATGCAATTTGACTAAATGGGATTCATACTTTGCTGGTCTTATTTTTCCATTTCTTATGTATTATTACACAGAGGTGAGCGGTGTGCAGGGTAGTTCTGTCAGATGCTCTCAATTTAAGGACTCTTAGCAATCACACAATTTTTAGGGGGAAAAAAATAAGATGGAGACAGTTGCCTCTTCCATGTTTTGTCATGTCAAATCACTGCAGTAGCTCCAGTTTGTCCAAACGGGACAAGAAAGAGAAGGATAAATAAATCAGAGTGAAACACAGCATGTTTGCCTCACAGATTGCCTCGGCCCACTCTAGTGCACCCTTCCCATCCTCAAAACGGCAAAATAAATTAGTAACAAGTGCATTTCTGGTCCTTCAGTTTGACTAGCATACAAAACACGGCAGCCGATAAATGAGCCAATGAGTAGCCCAGTGACAGTGATATTCATTATGTGTTTAATTATCTTCAAAGTTAAAATGAAGGACTTCTTTTTCGACTTTTTTTCCAGGCTAATGGGAAGATGAGACGAAGTGCTGAGGTGCAGCATGTTTTCAACATGAAAAGCGGCTGACAGGTTAGCCAGAGCCCGTTTCAATCTCTGCAGATGCAAATGAGAGCAATCAGAAAACTTTCATAAGAAATGTTGTGCCTGTTGTTATTTATTCCTTCGCCTTTCATTTCCAAGTCAAATTCCAACAGGCTAATTTGATATCTTCTTTCAACTGGCAGTCCAAACAAGTCAAGATGATTGGTGTATTCAGGGGAAGGCTGCTGAGGAAAACGACTGGATCGGTCTTAAATGTCATCAGACAGTAGGCCTGATTGCATTGTGCTCTATTGTGTTGCTGTGATTTTGGCATGGAAATAATCAGCCACTAATTTTGGGCCTAGCATCAGCTTTGCTGTGATGGCAACAAGCCTTCAGCTGCCCTCCACTACGGTACGATCCAACCGATGCTGTGTTTTCGCTCATAACAGTTTTCAGCATCTTTTTATTTATGTGTTCATGTTGTATAAACATAGAGAACTGTATTGTATACTTTTATATTTACTTTATAATTTTAGATCATCTGCAGAATGATTTAATTGCTATTTAAGGTCAAATGGTGAGCCATTAATGCTGTAAAAAGTCAAGATGTTTTTCTATTGAAGTCCTTAAAAGCATCGCCAAGAATTAACGTACATGAGTTCTTTTTAGTAACCTATTTGAATAGCTAAAAATCTTTAAGTTTATGGTTTGGAAAAACTGCTATTCAGTTTGGGCCTAGAGGGAACATTATTAGATGGCGAACTGCTGTTAGTATTTAAGTTGTGTAGCAACAGCATAAAATGTATAATTTGCAAGCCAAAAACAAGCATGAAAAGCATCTTCTCCTAATGTTCCAACTCTATTGCCCATCTGCATGTTCACCCCTTTAATTTCCCTCTAAGACTTCAAATGAAGCAGCCATGGCTAAACATAATTATATGTTTGCAATAACATCTTAAGCAGCTGTTTGGGGGGTGCTAAAACTACATGGCTGTTAAAGCACATAGAGCTTGTATCACTCTTTCTATGTACGCTCACTCCTTTTTTCACATTTTCCTTTTCATTCTCTTTCCTTTCCTTCTCTCCAGCATTGAGGAGTGTCACTCTTTTCTCTCCTTGTGTCCTCCATCTCTTTCTCTCCTTCTCTTTCTCTCCTTTTCTCTCTTTTTTCCCTTCCTCCTTGTTTTATTTGTCACTTTTTGTATCTCTCTCTTTCTCCTCCCGTTCTCTCTGTCCATTGTGCTCTCCTTCTCTTTCTCTTTCGTTCTCTCTATTTCTCTCTCTATCTGTTTGTCTCTCTCTCTGTTTAATCCCTCCCAACACCCGTCATCACCACCTTTTACATCATTAAATAATTTTACTGTTGGCTCCTTCTGTTTGCCTGGAATTACCCAGGAACAGTGTGCCTCTCTCCTCGGGGTCTAGCGCACCAGTGCAGTAATAGCTTCTCCCTCTAATAGGCATGTGACTAGGCAGCTATATGGTCTCTAAAACATAACACAAATCTTTATCTAAAGCCACTCAGGCTCCTGTCTCTTACTGCCCGCCCCGGCAGCTGCTAACTTCTCCTTCTCCATCGTAGTGGACGTATACTACTGCCAGTAATCTTTCTTTCTTTTTCTCTGAAACAAAGACAGAAAGACTTATTTTTTTCCAGGTAAGGAGTGGTGGGGGCTGGGCAGTAATTGGTAGGTTTGTTTGGGGGTTGGGGGGTGGATACCAGTGCAACCAACATCAATCTTTGCTTGGGTTTGAGGCCACTTCAGATCAATTTCTCTCTATCTGCTGCTTGTCAACTAATCTTCTGGAAGACAAGCAGTGAAGTATGGAGTATGAAGTATCTAAATATGAAGTATGAGGCTGATTCATACAGAAAATTCCATATTATTCCCACTACAATGGCCATGCAAATCAGATTAGTGATGAACAAAACCATGCTCCAGGCAAGGGTTTGTACTATCATAACCCTTTTTACACCCTTAATTGGCCAGCACCTGCCAATGGGTACAGGGAACTGTTTCACACTCTTATAACTTACAAACAAAAGAGTTTGCATTGTTTTCCATGTATTAACCAAATAACAAACCTTAGGAATATTATTGAGGATTTAGAGGAATTTAGAGGAATACAAACATAAACACCGGACTCAACATACAATACAGTTCAGAGTACAGGAGTGCGTGCACATGCCTCCCACACTAAAATCAAAGCCACAGTGGTGTAACAGCAGTGAAATCCGTGAACGGTAAATTCTTATGTAAATGTGTGCAAGACTGCAAGGCTGTGCTGGTCTCTGGAGTAGAGCTAACCTGATTAAGGTGCAGATCAGCTCTGGCTCTAGCTCTGCAGGGCTGGGATATGTGAGTTACATTGTTAACACCAGCACCTCAATATCCTGTCAAAATGAACAGTGTTTATGACTCAGTCACTGAACAGTACCCATCTACATTTAAACCCTCCAGGTTGATGGCCCCCAAGACTGTAAGACTGGCCAAAGACCATGGGATCCCTAGCACGATGTTACATATTCTTCTCAATGTATTTATTTTTATTAATGTTTCATCTCTGGATGGCAGACTGGAGATGCTCCCCTGTTTCACCAGTAGGTTGTCAGACGCATTTTACTGGTGCATATGTACTCAGAGCACGGTGGCTTTGTTTATTTTATTGACTTATTTATTCTGTCCATTGACTGTGTAGCCTGTAGCAGAAGCGTGCTTTTCCCCCTCTGAAATCACCACCTCCTAATTATCTGTCACATTTTCTGCTATCCCATGCCGAAGACACACAATGGCCAATAATTACCCTCCAGCCTGCATCTATCAGTGTGCTGCCATCGATTCACTCGTTCTTTTTTTTAGTCCTTTTATTCAGGATCTCTTTCTCTTTCCCTCTCTTGTCTTTCTTTCCCATTTCTCTCTTTTTCTCTCTTATTTTCATTCTTATTCTCATTTATTAGCCTGATTTCCTTCTTTATCTCCACTGCTCTCTCTTTCTTTCTTATTCCCCTCACCTTGTTTGTTCTGTCTCCTCACTCTCTCACTCTCTTTTTCTTGATGCTTCTCTCTCTCTCTTTCTCTCTCTCCCTCTCTCCCTCTCTCTGTTTCTCCCTCTTCCTCATTCTCTCCTTTCTCTCTCTCTTGCTGTTTTTGTCTTGTTCTCACTCTCATTTTCCTTTATTCTCTACCACTTCTCACTCACTGTCCTTCCCTTCTAACTCTCTCTGGCACTCTCTCCTTCCCTTACTCTTTCTTGTTGCCGTTATTGTCTTTCTTTATTCGCTCATTTCTTTACTCTTTTATTTTCTGTAATTCTGTTATTTCCCTATATACCATCACTTTCTCTCTCTCTCTACCTTCCTCAAAGCATCATTGTGCTGTAAGCATGCCCCACACCACCAGTGTCTGCTAATAAATAGAAAAACAATTCTTGCAGTTCTTGTTTTTATTATTATCTCTTTAACAAAACAAATATAAACTAGATGTTCAGTTAGGAGCTGTCAGGTATGTGCCCATGTGAGTTTGTGTGTGCGCAGGCTCCACATCCCATGGCATGCTGTGACATGCATGACATGTGACAAAATCATTGGAAACGATGAACAGCTGTCAGGGTCATAAATGAAGATAAATCAAACATCATTGCAAGGGTGTGATGTTTATTCAGTGTGATCCACCATAGACATGGGTAGAACAGTGCAGGGGGAGCATTGTATTGAACACTGATCACTCTCTCTATTTGAAAGACATTGATTAATCCAAGCATAAGGAACGTGAGTAGACACAGCATCTGATATAGATTGATGGCTTTTAGTGCTATAATTAGGACAAAATTATTTTTGCTAAGAAACTACTGAATTACTAAATTAATTACTATTCTCATTTCCATGTCAGTGCTATATATATATTTGTAAATTAACCTGTTTACCTGTAGTATGATACCCCATAACATTCTGCAGGTAAAGATTGCCCATAGCATGCTGCACAATACAACTTGCTAACTTTTACAGCACTGTTGAAAAAATGTTTTACTTAAAACATGAAATCAAAAAGCCTCTTTCTCTAACTCTGAATTTTCAGTAGCCATCAGAAGTGTTCTGAATTTCTTTTCCAGTGGTTTAAGTAGGTCTAGATTTCTTCTCTCTTCTTTACATACCCAGATGATCTGATCTGGACAATACTACATTAAGTAAGAAAATGAAGATAAATCATTGTGTCCTTGAAAGCCGTATGGTATGAATTAAACAGTAACCTTTTTTAACAGGAAGCAATGAGCAAACAGCTTAAAACAGGGATGGTAACAAAGTTGTACCTGCAAAGCTCTGCTTGAGCAGTGGTAATGTAGTCACAGCCCCAAAACCTCACTTTTCCCCCTTCGCTTCCATCTGTCCCCTCTGCCCTGATGGATGTCATCAATAATGGACAGCAACGGCTGTCCCTTGCGGGACATGGGCGATCGCAGATGTGCCAATGTGGCAGCCAGCGCCTCACAGAGGTGTGACAATTCACATCCACATTTATACTTTTAAATTCCATCAGCTAGTTTACCTCCCCAAACATGCCACAGGCTTAAAGTGGGGCCAAGCTGACAAAGAAATGTAGCTTTGATCGGAGGTGGAGAAATGCAGCCTGACTGGCTCCTCTCAGGCTAAAACCCTTGCAATGGTGTAAGTGCATCAGTGGCAGGGGCTGTCTCAGCACAGGCAAGCAGGGGGTGGGGGGATTGAGGTGACAAGGGGACAGAGAAAAAGAGAGAGAGACAGAGAGAGGGAGACTGGATCCAGCAGCCAGGACATAATGAAGCGCACCAGGCGCAGTGAGCGCTCAAGCATGTCACTAGCAATGGCAGTCCCTCTGCCTCCAAAAAGCAACGGAAAGTCAGGAGAGCAGTGGTTCAGAACCCATTTGCAGTTTTCTGTCACTGACCCAAGGAAATGTAGATCCAGAGAGAGACAGAGTCAGAGAGGGGGTGGGGGGTGTACAGGGGGGAGGGAGGAGAAAAAAGTGTTACAGCAGGGGTAGAGAGATATGTCCACAGTGACAAGAGAAAAACCAAGAGAGAAAGAAAAGGCTGGCAAGAAGGAAAGCAACAATGGGGAAAACAGCAAGTCCAGAAAGGATGAAATAAAATTTTGGGGCAGTAATAAGAACAGCATCTGAAATGTCTTCAGGAGGGATAGAGAGAGAGAAGGAAAATTGATAGAGGTGAGTAAGTTGTAGATAAAAGTGACAGAGAAATGCCAGTATTTCTTTGACAAAAAGTAAGGACAAAGGGAGAAAAAGATAGAAGAAACAAAGGGAAATAAGTGACACACTGGAACCTAATAAGAGTGGAAGCAAGGATATAAGCAGAAAAAACATCAGGTGACCACAATGTCAAAGAAAGCAAAGTGAAAGGGGAAAAAAGTTTTAGAGTGAAATATGAGGGCTGAATGAGGAAGCAATGATTTAGGTGGCATCTATGGATAAATATGTCAAAGAGAAAGAGAAAAAAAAGAAAGGGTGTGTGTGCATGTGTCTGGGTGGGTTAGAGATGTGAACACCTGAAGATTATCAACAAAAACCCAAAGAAAATTGCAGGCAGAGTGATGATAGTGAAGTATCAGCCTCAGAGACAAGTCTGTTGCCGAGAGAGTACTGAGGGATGGCAAAGAAAATGAATGAGAGAATGATGCACTGGAACCCTGGATATTAGGAAGATGTGGGTATACAGAGAAAAAGAGAGATGAGGGTATAGTGGGCAGCGGGAGCTGTGATCACAGTAACAGTAGGAAAAAAACAAGAATGGATAAATAAAAAGATGAATAGAGGAAAGAAGCAAGTCTGAGGCAAAAGCAGACAGAGAGGTGGACATACACTGGTTCAACTGGTGATGTGGCCACTGTGACAAAACAAAACAGCAACCCAGAGAAAAGAAGAAATATTGATAGTGCAAGCAGAACAGTCATGAAAAACATAGAGATTGATCTATGAGGAGGAAACTGGAAGGAAGAAGTGGAACTTCAAAGCAAGAGATATGGGAATTTAAAAAAAATGAGAGGGAAGTAACCACAGTGACAAAGCACATTTAGGAAAGAAAACAGGTGTGGTGGTGGCCTAGAGGGTAGGATACTTGCCTCTGCACCAAGACGTCATGGGTTCCAGCAGACCACCACTGGCTTCCTGAGCAAGACACTTAACCCTAAGTTGCTCCAGGAAGACTGTCCCCTGTATTTAGAGAATGGAAGTCACTTTGGATAAAATGCAGTGATATATAATATATGGAAATGGTGGTGTGGAAGGTAAGGCTTATGATGATGAGGAGATGATGGTTGGTTTGTAGGGGAGTGGATAGATACCGGATGGGGAGGGTGTTAAATATTGTTGAAGCTTGTAAGTAGATACTGGATTGTAATGAGGATTGGAAGGTACTGAATGGTGAGGCAATGCTGAATAATGAGGAATGAAAAGGGTGGGGAAGATGGTGAAGAGATGCTGGATATAGAAGCTGGAGAGGAAATGCTGTATGCTGTGGGGAGTGAAGATGGTTGGCAGATGCAGGAAGATATTGACGATAGTGAAGAGACACTGGATGGTGAGTGCAGTGAGTACTGAATACAGTGAGATGATGATGCTCCTGGCTACAGATCTGTGCCATTTAACAGCTCATCAGTACAATCCCACCGACCGGAAAAACCTGTTTCTTCTCTGCAGAGTGCATCACCTCCCCCCATGCCCCAGCACAACCATGCTGGCATAGCACAGCTCATAACAAATCCCAGGTGTGGAGTGGAGAGAGAGATAACCAGGCTCATCCCCACTGCGCAGAAACCCAGCACAGCCCAGCAGCCGCTTGCATCCAAACAACCAGCACCACACAACACTTCCATCATTAGTCATGTAATTCTGCATGTTTGTGTGGAAAACTACATACATTGAAACCCATGACAAGATTTTTTTTTTCAAAAGTCCCATGGCCACCCAAGTACAGTTTTTCACTGCTAATGTTTGTGAAGTTTATAAACAGGACATGCAGTTTTTATTACATATAAAGCCTAGTGGTTAGGATGTTGGCCTTGCAATCAGAGGGTTGGGATTCAAATCCCAACTAGTGTCACCATTGAGGTTCCCTTGCGCATCACTTGGTGAATGAAAGAATTTCACTGTGTGTTGTACATGTATGACTATGCATGTGACAAATAAAGAATCTTCTTAAATCCCTTCTTACTTCCATGTGGCTGTGTGTACATTTAGAGATTTCTGTGGAAGTAAGAAACTGTAACTGTATTGTTTGCATATGCATTTTGTTAATAGGTGATTATATTATAATAATAATTGGTGATTATATTATAAGACTTCAAAGTTCATCTATTTCCAGTTAAATTATTATCCGTACTAAGCTTGGTATAGTTTGCTATTTATTGGTGAATCCTGTTTATTGTTTAAAAACTTGTATCAAAATGGGTTGATTGCACTATAATTAATATAGATATAATTAATAAAATATCTACACAATTTTATTTTATTTATTTACTTATTTATTTTTATTATTTATTTACAAGAGATTATTATATTTTATTGTTTTTCTCAGTTTAGTCATGCCTAATTCCAATCCCTAGACAGGACTCCACAATCGATGATACCAACAATAACAGGAGGGTGAAGATTAGCCATGGCATCTTTTAAAACACAGGCAGATTTATTGAAATGCCAATTCTGTTGTGTCAGCTAACAGATGCCCTGGCTGTCTAACATTGAATAGACACATAATTGTATTGCATAATTTGTTTTAACCAGTATTTACCCCTTGCATACATGTTTTTTAGCCAGTTTCAGAACACGCAGCTGAGTAATGTGGCTGGGTATTTTAAGTTAGCATGGCTAATAAAGTGTGCACGATAAATGATGAGATGCAATCATACACTTCACTTAAAAAGCAGGTACAAATTATAATGACCAGGGAATGAACGAATAAAGTGAGAGCTTCTGATAAAATGAATGGTCAATGTAAATAGACAAATTCAATTAAAACTAAAGACTTACAGAATCGTGAAGATTATGGGAAGCCTTAGTTTATTAAATAAATGTTGTTTTGTTTATTATGTTTTGTTTTGTCATTTGCAAATGCAATATCTCACCAATAGCTTGCAGTTATTCATGACTATGATTTGAAAGCCCTTTTCCTTTCACAAGTAAAATTAAACACAAAAGTAATTAATTTAACAGATAAGCATTCCTCCAAAGTGAATACACTGATGCTCTGCTGAACATACCTTGTTTTTTTTCCTCCAGTTGACTTTAGCATGACATAACTGTCTTTCCATAGGAAGGCTTTTAGACGTTCCTTGATAAAATGACATACTTATTTTTTCTAAGTCAGTCCCTTTGGTGTCAACTACGACATTAAGTGAGCTGGTATTATTGTTATTATTGGTACTATTATCTTTAGTGTTTTGGTGCATTTTTAGCTTGTTGATTGACAAGCTATAGTGAAATTGTTTGTTGCATGTACAAAGCTCTTTTTCCCTCAAGTTTAATTTTTGATGCTCTAAAGTTTCATTTCTACCAAAGAATGCATGTTTTATGTGACCATTCTAATTCCGAGGAAGGTAATCATAAAATATTGCTGTATACTCGCATTTAGCACAGGGATTCTGTCCAGTGCACCTCTCATTTACTGTTGTTTCTCATTTGGAAATCCAATTTCTGCCCTAACCAAGTGGAGGTTTCTGCTTCAGTGGAAGGCATGGACATGGTCAGTCACCTACAGAGTAATTAAAACCCAACAAACTCCATCAATCAGCTGACATTAGTGCAGGAAACACATTTGCAGAGGTAAAATCAGGTTTGGATGCAGTCGTTGTGATTGCAGCAGAAGGGTAAGTCACAGATAAACCCTCAGGGAGCTGTAGACGCTGGTACATAATGCTGGCTGTACACACACACAAACACATACACACACACACACACACATACACACACACACACACACACACACACACACACACAAACACACACACACACACATATACACACAAGCACACACATATACACACA
>JBBJLR010000024.1:10400785-10411676 GCA_037577145.1 Brachypetersius gabonensis
CGAGAAGAGAAGAGAAGAGAAGAGAAGGGGAGAGGAGAGGAGAAGAGAAGAGAGAAGAGGAGAGGAGAGGAGAGGAGATAAGAGAAGAGAAGAGGAGAGGAGAGGAGAGGAGAGGGAAGAGGAGAAGAGAAGAGAAGAGAAGAGAAGAGAAGAGAAGAGAAGAGAAGAGAAGAGAAGGGTGGCCATAGGGATGGGAAATCTGGTAAACAAATACATGGCCCACAGTTAAAAAGCATGAGCATTACCTGGAATAGAAGGCTCAATCTGAGACCTCTTTTGATGTGCAATTTCACTGAAATATTGATTCGTGATACAGTCTGTAGGGCCTTCCATTCAATGCAAGTCTCTCACGCTGCCCTCACACAAGTCACGTACATACAGACAATAGGTGACCCAGTAGCATTAGACAACCCTCACCAAGTATTACATTCCACCAGGAATGTTAAATGAGAGATCAAAAGGAAAGTATGTCAGGACAACACTATCAGCAGGTCTGCATCTTACTCTAGTTCCACATGTCAGTGTCAGTCTCAAAAAGTACATAGTGTACAGTCAGTGTGAGCAACTATATAGGTAAGATGAACCAAACATCCCAAAAATGTTTGTCATGTTTAAAATGCATTAGTACCTTCTTATTTCTTTACCAGTTTTAATGACGGCCAGATCATTTACTCTGCAGACTATTGTTCTCAGGGCTGAAAACAGATTTAATTCTGATGGTGGTAAGTAATTTTCATTAAATGTCAATTTGGTATTAATTCAGAGCAAAGCTTAAATAAAATTGTGCTCATTAATCACCCTGCCGTCCAGTGGGCTGCTAATTAAAACGTTTTGGGGCTAGCTCGTTAGTCACCCACGGACCTGATTGTTAATGTCGACTCATTGTCCTCCTTTTTACCACCATCATTTATTTTCTTTGCCGTTCGTGTATACACTTGTTAATTATTAAATTACTTTTTTTGTCCCCTGTGACGCTTTGCGGATAAATATCTGAGGAACTGGGGGGCAGTGAGGGACAGTGGCCCGTGGGGCCATGAATACCAAGCAGAGCATCGATCTCTTTATTGAGCCATACTGCACTGTCCCCATTCAAGGGGGCCATCTCTTTAAATTATGACAGAACTATTAGACATGTTGAAAGTAGATTTACATTCCAAGTCATCACATTCACTGTGTAGTTGGTGGCAATTCGTGATGAAAGTGCAGTCATTCTTTTATAAATAATATAGTTTTTCTTCTATTCTCAGCGTTCTCTTTAGAGAAAATAACAGCTTTCTCCAGCCTACCTATCATTCAAGCTCTATCTTATGTTTGTAAATCATTATGACCAGTTGCATGTTCTCTATACCTCAGTGTGGACTGCACCACGAAGGGATTGCCTCACATGCCTCATGGCTCAGAATGTACTGGAAAATTACATCCCAATAGCTTCATGTCTTTTATACTAAGACCCATTACCAGTTCACTCTTTTCAATAAATCGATCTGAATGTCCACAGAAAGCCAGGTGGGAGAGGTGGTGGGGTTGCGGGCTCATGACATCATCCAGGTTATGGAACATAGACGCCGTTTGCTAGTTGCTCTATGATCTTTGCTGGTTAGCTGAGCAGCCTAATCATGGCTATGGGGAAGCTAAAGTTTCTGAGGGAAGCTTTAGAATCACAATGTGAGTGCATTTTTTTAGCTGTGGCTAGTGTTTTCTGTCTATTGCATCAGAGCACCTCATGCATTTGTTTGAAAGCTTATTAAGTAAACAGTCCTGTTTGTTTGCTGGATTTTTGCTCACAATTCATTAACCCCCATGCACCAGGCTATCAGGGATTTGCATTCAATGTGTTTGTTTTTTCTTCTAGCACCATAGCTGGAAGTCTTTCACTGAGTAACTTTTGAAAAGTCTGCAGCAAAGATGTTTGCTTATGGGGGCTTTAAGGAGCAATGGTTTCTTTATATTTGACAGCACATTTTAGCCCGACATCTTGCCTTTCACAAACTCCTGTGACCATCAATTTCTTTCCTTTGCTAATTCCTTCACCTTTGTTAAAATACAAATTTTTAAGGAAGGAACTGATCTTTGATAGACTTTTTCTTTCTCTCTATGGTAATTAATGAAGGTGAATTCATCAAGGATTCTTTCAGCTTGATTGGTGATGATATCTTGACGTGTGCTAATAATTAAAGAGTGGGTTTGGAGTGAGCTCCCATATTCCCTCAACGCTTGGAGAGAGAGAAGAGACTGTGCCCGAGAGCTAGCATTGGAGGCCTCCCATTTTTTAAAGCCCTCAATTATGCACGTTAGCCACTCGCTGCCATATGTCACTGTCAATTCCATTTTCCCCTGTTGTGGGGCTCAGTGTGCAGGATTTGTGTGTGTTAAATAAAGGTCAGGGCAAAGCAGGGAGGGTCGATGCTTGCCTGGATTGCACAGGTTTGTGCAGGCTTGCAATACCAGCACTAATTCACAGATCAGTTCCAATAATAAAATGCATATTGTAAATGTCAAACCATGGCAGGCCAGGAGTAATCCACCTCTGCTGGGAAATAATGGATGGTCTGTGTGCTTACTTCTGCTTGTTCTGCTTGAAAATGGGACAAAAGCTTAACTCTGTAAAAACGACTGCAAAATGGTAAAGTTTTGAAATACACTAATACATAATTTTCCCTCTGTGCCGTGTACAGGGCTTCATAGTGTCGAAGTGTTTAGTGTTTAAATTTGAACATCTGGATGCCAATAAAATCACTCCAATGAGCTTCTACTACTAGTTTCTAGTGCGTAGTATTTTCTACAGGCTTTTTTATTCTAGAAAGCAAAAGTCTGTGTTATTATGCATATGTACCTATAACTAATGATGGTCACATTTTACTTTAGTCATGCTCTTCTCCTTTTAAAGCTTAATCACTTCTTCTACCTAGCCCAAGTAAACAGTTATGAGACAGCTTTAATGGTTAAGATAGATGGTTAAGATGGTTAAAACTCTCCTTCCATGCATTAGAAAACTAAAATAAGAGAGCGTTTACATTTATCAATGGTATTACTTAAAATGTAGCAATTTCAAACAGTCTGACTTAAGCAAATTCTAGACCATCATTTTCAGGAGGATCAAGGACAGTCCTAGGTTCAAAAACAGCTTTCCCACATTACGAAAGGCACATGCCTTAGGATGCAGAAAGAAATTACATAAAGTTTAATTATCTTTCAATACTGCTGAAGCTGAAGTACAGTAGGATTGTGTACCACCAATATTATCATGACAATACAGATAATATATCAAACAGCACTAAGACACAGAGACATAATTCCACAAACACAACAAATAACCAACAAGGCACTACAAAACGCACCATCTACAACATAATATATAGCTTGTCTGTATTCTTTCAATGAGGTAAATAAATTAAATGCTACCAGCAACAAATGTCCCTGCACTGGGTGCGGTGGGTGGGGTGCAGACTCGCCCACATAATCAGTAGTAGGAGAATTGAAGGTGAACATGAGTCACTCACTACATTATCAGCGTTTGTTTCAGCAGCAATGTCAGAGTCAAAGACAGATTCTTCTTTTATCTGGAGGCCCTCTTCATCACAACACGTGGCGGGGGGAGGCAGCAAAGAGGGGAGACGGAAAATGACTAACAGCCTATTGTGTAATTAATGAGGACAGTGTTGATTTCCGCAGATAATTTAGCACGCTTGCAAGCATTTGACTCCCAATCTCCATTTACCCTCACTCTATCTCCTTTATGGGCTCTGTAACATGGGAGGAGTTTGTTAACCTTGGATGAATACACATGTATACATGATCATAGGGACTAGAATGTATTTCCACACAAAAATGCAAAGTGTGATTGCCTAAAGTGAGCTTTAAGGTCTCTACAGTATGAACCCAGACTTTTGACATCAGGGGGGATTTGATCTTACAACTGTGAAGTTGTTTACCCCTGAACTGTGGAGTGGAGCTTAGCTATTTTCAGTCATTTTCTTGACTGAAAAGAGGAGGAAAATTTTAGACCGAGCAGAAACAAAAGCTAATTTAAAAGCTAAGTAACTAAAAACTAACAGCACCGGATTGTTTGCTTATCAATGAACAAATAAAGAGTTACACATTTCTGTCTTTCCTTCATTAGAAGAACATTAATGTGATTGCATAGACCACACAGACTGTGTCCAAATGCCATGTTGCCCACCGCAAGAGTTATCTCTGCACTTTGTTCAATAAGGGTAATAATCTGAAGTGGCTAGATGAGTGGGTCTCATCTGGTGTTGCATTAATGCAATGCAGTTTACTGCTGGGTATGCAATCATGGCCCAGGATACAGGTTTGTGATAATATACTCATTAGAACTCTCATATAGAAATCTTTTCTCACGTGTCTAGCACATGTGCATGTGTGCAAAACAGAGTTATATACATATATGTATTGATAGATTTTATGTGCTGTATCTCCTCCAATGCCATTTGAAATACTTGCACCATTCCAGCAATGTGTTGAGGTGATATACTTTTCACCTGGCTGATCAGAGGCCGAGTATCGATCATTTAAAGTTCTGATTTTGTTGGCGAGTCAAGGAGAGAGAGACTCTTATAGGGGAACATTCAATCCTTGGGAAATCATGTCAATTCAGCATCTAGAGGCAGCAGAATCTGTCAAAATGTACTGCAGCATGGAGTGAAAAGTAGTCATGGTTCAAGCTAAAGAGACAGCAAACCCTTAAACAGCCTTTAAGACTCTGTAGCACATGTCACTCCACCCTTTTGGAATTGCAAATCAGAATATTGCACACTAGTCACGTAACTGATACAAGGAACCCGGAAGTAAGTGCATCACCCGGAATATAAAGGTAAACGGCATTCTTTCTTTGCTTAATCATTAAATCCCATGCCACTTCAACCCAGACCAACTTTCTCATCACTGTGAGTACTCAGGTTCTTTGTCTTACTCTCTTAAACTGAGTATGTGTGTAAAAAGTGGATTCCAGGTGGGATTCTCTACTCTCTAGTGATACCATTCTCAGATCAATTGTGTAGTCACCTGCTCTTTCACAATAACTCCCTATTATGGTTTACTGCCCAGGCTAACCTTGGCTAGCAGTCAAGACCAGTCTTTGCATGATAGAATGACTGCGCCTACTGCTTCGCTCACCAAGAGCACCTGGTGGCTCGCAGCAAGCTTGTCCAACTCCAGCAAGAGCTTGTGTCTCTCAGGGAGGCCAGACATGAGCTCCCCACTACCCTCAATTAGCTGATCCAGCTCTATCTGCAGATTGAACTTGCATCCAAGGGCAGCCTCTCATACCTTACCGCCTTCCACCAGCTCCCAATCACCTCCTTCACCTTCACCACTACTGTTTCCCACTCTGGAGCTGAGGAACACAAGCAATGTGTTGAGGAAAGGGAAAGAAGGTATCTCTAGGATCTCCGCACATACTGTGCATCCCCTAAACACCACTATGGGGTCCAAGCTGGGACATGCTCTAGGGAGTCATTCTGAGGCCATTTCCCCACCGTACCATGACCTGGCACAGGTATTCAGCAAAAGGAGAGCAGTCCAACTGCTACCTCATCTCCCCATGAACCTGGCCATCAGCTTCCTGCTGGGCATGGTACCACCCCGTGGCCAATTGTTCTCTCGATCTGTGTGGGAGTATAAAGCTTGGGAGGAGTATGTCGCTGATGCCTTGTGCCATGGTATCATCCGACCCGCCACTTCTCCCACTATTGCATTTTTTTTTTTTGTCAAAAAGAAGGACAGTGGTGCTGACCGTACATCGACTATCAGGGGGCTCAACAAAATCACCATCAAAAACTGTCACCCGGTTCCACTCACTGGCATGGATGCCCTCTCCAGTGCTTTCGCATCAAATTCGCATCAAAGAGGACGACGAGTGAGGCATGTATGTGAGGCATGTATGTGGGTGCCTATGCAGGTGTCTTGCTGCATGACTCACTATTTTTAATGCAAATACATTTCAGAGGTGGCATATATCTATGATTATGTAAGGTGAATGCAGCTTGCAGGAGGAAATCTGGGCAGGTTTTCCACCCTGCACGCCCACTTCTTTAAATGCAATACCCATTAGAGAAGGCACATAATCTTGTCATATCCATTCAAACATAGGACAAGTTTGGTGTGTTGTGTGTAGGGTGTGAGGGGTTGGTATCAGAATGTGGCAAATCTGTTGGCCTGGGGGCCCATGGCCCAGCTGTTCACACCCTCTGTCCTCTCATCATGACATACCTTGGGCAGGGACAGACCTGCACCATAGCCACAATCAGGTGTTTAGGCAGCCATTCCAGACTACCTACCTACCTACATATTTATTTATTTATTTATTTATTTATTTATTATTGTAATGATGGTTATTATTATTATTATTATTATTATTATTATTATTATTATTATTATTATAATACATAAAAATAACTATAACTTACAAATAATATAATACTTCTCTCCCCAGACCCCCCTTAATGTGATCCAGCGTCCATCTCCCTGGCCCGTATATTCACTCACATACACGTGGACATGCATGTCCTGCAGCACATCATTGATGAATTATATATATATACATATATAAATATATATATATATATGTGTGTGTGTCTGTGTGTGTGTGTCTGTGTGTGTATACGAGAGAGAGAGAGAGAGAGAGAGAGAGAGAGAGAGAGAGAGAGAGATTGCTTAAAATTGATCACTTGTTCCTTTTGTATGGTGAAACTCTATTTTCATTTTTTACATCATATACCTTGTGTGAACATTTAGTGATAAAAAGTGCTAGACAACTTAAGGGATTAAAGTTATATGTCAGCGATGTTACTGCCATTGCATGTGAACAGTTTTGATCACTCTAGATTAAATACAAACATCTGAAGCTTGTCCAAGAAATATTTATACCTTAGCATGCATATAGTATTACTAGACCGACTCCTTTTCGAAATACCTGGAAAAGTGCTGGTTTAGAGCTGCCACAGTTTACTATCTGACCAGTTTTTAGTTCATCTGACCAATAGGTATACCTACTACTACTACAATCATTTGACAGAAGCTTTTATCCAAACTGACAGGATAGTTTGAGAACCAGAGACAAATATTAAGAGCTAAATGTATGTATTAGTAACACAAGAAGACTGCATTAGGAGAGGAGATGCTGTCTTAGAAGTGTCTTAAGATGTCTTTTGAAGATCGAGAGGGTCTCTGCTGCCCTCATTGGCTTGGGCAGTTCATTCCACCAGTGGTGAAAGAGAAGAGTCTGGACTGGGTTTACTTTATGTGTAGGTATGGCAGAGCGGACGATGTTCCTTGGAGGAGCAGAGGAAGCGAGCAGAAACATAAGCCTAAATGAGAAGATTAAGGTAGCTGATTCCTGACCCAGATGTAACTCTGCAGGCAAGTGTTAGTGACTTGAACTAAATTTAAGCAGCCATGAGGAGCCAGTGTTGGCCAATTGTGGTGGGGTGACATGCAACGGTTTGGGTAGGTTAAAAACCAGCCTAGCTGCTGCATTCTGAACCAGCTGTGAGGTTCTCACTGTGCATGCTGGAGGACCCACTAGGAGGGTATCGTAGTAATTGAGGCGAGAGATAACCATGACCTGTACCAGGAGGTGGGTGGCATACTGAGTCAGGTATGGCCTGATTTTCCTGATATTATACAAAGTGAAGCGAAATGACCAAGAGATAGGTGCAATGTGGTCAAAGAAAGATGCTGCTCGTCAATCATAACATCCAGGATTCTCAGTAATGAGTCAAATCTTATATGGATGTTATGATTAGTAGAAGATTTGGCTGGGATAACCAGAAGTTCTTTCTTTAAGCTGTAGGTGGTGGTGATCCTTTATCCATTTGGAAATGATAGACATGCTGAGATGTGTGCCAAGACAGTGTGGCCATCTGGACAAGTACATCTGTGTGTCATCGGAATAGCAATGATAGGAGAAACTAGAGCGAATAATCAAACCCAATGAGGTGGTGTAAATTGCAAAAAGTAGGGGCCCCAGTACTGAGCCTTGGGGGACATCGGTGGGCTGGAGATGTGATTCAACCATGATACCTTGAATGATGCCCAGAGTGTAAGATTTGAACGAGGAATTAACTCCACCAAATGCCTATGTTATGGATATGGATAAGAGTATGGTGTGATCAGCTGTTTTGCAGGCAGCTGATAGATCAATAAAGATTAGAATGGAAGACTGAACTGCTAATTTTAAAGCTTCAGTCATTGATAGTAGAGCCAGTCTTGAAGCCAGACTGGTTTGGATCAAGCAGGTCATTCATTATTAAAATCTTATTTAATAATTTTCCATTGAGGATTTAAAGAACTTAACCCTATTGTTACCAAAATAAGCATAATAATGAAAAAGAGTAGTACTACAGTGTTTGCTGAGTTTAAATATAACCATGTTTCTCCTGATTAAAATCACATACATTATTCTTTATTTTCTAGTTTCCAGAAGTCATTAGACTTTCTCTGAAGCACTTGGGACAAAAACATTCTAAAACTAGCAAATATCAGCATGGACCGTCCAGGGATCGTGAATACTTTTATAGATCCTATTTTAACTCACTTCCTTCTACATTTGCTAGATATTGGAGAAAAGCTGCATTTCAAAGATTTTAAAGAAAATCTTACTCTCAGGATGACTGTAGCAATGATGTAGAAGGTGAGTCAGGATGTTTACAATGGATTTTAAGATATTTTTCTTTTCTTTGGTAATTTTATTTGAACTGTTGACACCTCTAAGAGAAGTGGCATTTTCAAGACTAAATGTCATCTTACTATTACTAGATTATTCTAGATGCGTACTATTGGGTGTAAGGTCACACATGTAGCTCTCTCAACCCTCTCCCTTTGTCCATCCCGCTCCTGTCTCATTCATTTGTACAGCACAGACAAACCTGAGGTCTGCAGTTTGACTATAATTGGTAAAACACTCACAGTGACTTAAAACACCTATGAGATGAGAGCTTAGGAATCTAAAACAAGACTTTACAATGTTCCAAGGCTAAGCATCTCAGATGTTTGCCAATTTCTGTGGGAATAAATATTTAATCACTTGTTGCTCTTTTTGCATTTATTTATATATTTCTGCACACAGTGCTTGTTTTTTGCTTCTAATGAGAGGACTGGAGCTCAAAGGTGGAGTCAAATGAGTCATTGTCAGTGCCAATCGAGCCTCTGTGCTGATGCAAAACATCTATTTACATCTAAGAATATTCCATTCAGCCAACATTCAGCTAGAGATAATGTGCACTGAGAGGGTATTACATCCCTTGTGCACAGCACAGTGAGGACAGTACAGTTAAATGACTATGAGGACCATTCATTAACTCCCCATGTCATTATAAATGTGAGAAGCACCAGAGTTCTGCTATATGCTAATGAAGTGCTCTGGCATGAACCAGCAATAGCAGCAGCACCAAACACAAGCTGCAGAAGATGACCTCTGTGATGCTGTAGTTAGAACGTGTTATAACCTTACATCTTATCACCTGGAGCTATTCTCTGTTGTCTGTGAAAAATAATGATTAGGGCTTACTTTGTTGTTATCATCAATGGCCACTGGAAGATATTGCATTGCATGGATATATCTAATACGCAACTAACAAGTACATGCTCTGCCCACATATGTCTCATCCACAGTAAGCGTTCCTGATTTACAGGAAATCAAAAGTAATGAAGCAAATGAGAACTGATTTATCTGTGCGCTACCTGAAAATATGATGCCAAATATTTGTCAATCTCCTGTAAGGCTGTTCCAGTTACTATTTGTCCAGTTACTATTGTGGTAATGCTGTACTTTTGTAGGTGGTGCAAGGATAGGTCAGTTAACTGCTTGTATAGGTCAACTTACTGCGTTAGATTTCCTGTACGTCAGCAACACTCAACTATGAGTTAATCTGTCAAATTAAGCTTTGGGATTTGTTCCTTTCAGTATTTTAGTCCATTATCCTGCTTTGGACCCACTGTGAGCACATGATACAGGTCTCTTGTGCCTTGCTGCTATTCCCTTGTTATCGGAAGTGTCCTGAAAATGTGTGGAACATTTGACTAGATCACCCCTGTAAGCCTGCCTGTCCTAGTGGCCTGTCTAAGGGTGAGTGGCTCCATTTAATTAAAAACCTGCACACACTGTGAAGCATGCAACCCCCTGACCGTACGGCAGTTGCATAAATAATTCACCAGCTGAGGTACGGTTTTGGGCTTTCAGTAATGAGCTCAAAGCTAGCCGCAGGGAGCTAAATAAACCCGCCCAAGTGCCTCCTTGGAGGGGCCCAACCTTGGCACACATACCGCAGGAGTCCAAATGTTTGCTCCACTGTGTAATCCATGTGAACCCTGTTACCTGCTATGGACAGTAAAGCCCTTGTTCTTATGGAAAACCAAGAGAAATGTGTATTGGGAACTGAATGCCGAGCCGATCTATGGTTTCGACTTTAGCGCAAGAAGCTCATTAAAGACCTAGCCACACAATGTAACTTCTGCTGGCAGTTTGGTCCAAGTGGAAATCCTAGCCAGGGGTAAAACTGCCCTTTAATGAATGAAACATTTTGTCTAGTGGATGCAAATTGACTTCTAAGTACTGCCAATGTTTTCAATACATTATGTGGGCATTATCCCTCAATAAGTTACACACATCTAATTACGATTTATAACATGAAAGTTTTTACATGCACCCCTAATGACAACTGGACATGAAATGGGATTTCAAAAAGATTATTCAAGTGATTCATCATTTTATGTTGCTTGTTATCATTTAAAGTTGTCAGAAGTGCAATTATCAATCATGCCATCACATAAAGTACAGTTTTAAAAGGATTGAGGTATGTGTGTGTGTGTGTGTGTGTGTGTGTGTGTGTGTGTGTGAGAGAGAGAGAGAGAGAGAGAGAGAGAGAGAGAG
>JBBJLR010000024.1:10423701-10441958 GCA_037577145.1 Brachypetersius gabonensis
TGGTGTGCTGGAGGTAGGATTCGAACCTGTGACCTTTTGGTCTGGAGGCAAGTATCCTACCACTAGGCCACCACCACACCACAATACAGTTTGGTTCTCAGAAAAATACGCGTTGGCGAATGCTGATCCACATAAAACTGAGGGCTTACTGTATTACAGGTTGCGGTGGTCAGTGAATACTACAAAGGTGTGATGCACTACCTCCAGGCATTGACGCCACTCCTCTAACTTGTTCCCTATGTCATAACTGCACTCCGCACCAGTCAGCATCCTGGAATAATATGCACACAGGTGGAGTTTCTCCGGGGCACCATGTTTCTGTGAAACCTTCACTCGCAGACCACAGAAGAGTCCACCTCAACCACAATCTGCTTTGCCAGGTCAGGTAACTTCAGGACAGGGGCTGTGGTGAACTGTTCCTAGTGACTTGACTTGTAGAGTAGACTGCATCTTCTTCTAGGAATATGCGGGAGGAAAAGCAAACCAGACACAGGGAGGATGACAGTGACTGAAAACTGTCACTCTGGCTCGCCTGGATTTTAAGCTTGTAAGATATGAAGGGGGAGGACAAGAACACCAGTCACAACACAGAGACACTTGACTCTAAACAAGGCTTAACTCAAGTATTAACTACAAACAGGTGGTGATTAGCAGGCGACATGGGAATGGCAATCCGCTGAGAGTTGCCGGACTCATGTGCTACAGCTGCATTGCTATGTCGCCGCGCCAAACATAAATAAATGACAAGGACTCTCAATGCTCAAGTGTTATCAAATGAACGCAGACTTGACAAATGAATGCATGTGTGTATGTATGTATGTATGTATGTATGTATGTATAAATGTGAGATGTGACTTCATACTGTCTAAATGGAGAGGACTATATATTAATAAAGTATATAAAAAATGAAATTATGTATTGAATCCCTAACTTCAATCTTTGTCAACTTATCTTTTTATTATTCCATGTAATCTTTGAGCTTTGGTAGCCTATTAAATTTGGGAAATGAATAATCAAAGCCTATATTTTTTGTAAAAGGACATTAATAGAAATGAATGAATGTGTGTGTTTTATGCCAATATATAAACTCTTTTGATATTTATTTAATTAACATTAGCAAATAAGCAATATTTTGCTGTCTGTATCTGTATCTCTTGTCATCTGTGTGTTCCTGTTTCCTGCGACAGTCACGTGTGCATGACTGATTGAGACAGTGTGATGCAAACAGTGACAAACCAGTGTGAAAGCATTAAGCTTCCGGTGTTCTAATAGTAATATTCTTCAACTGTGTTTGAAACTGTACCCTGTTGGGTCCTTTTACTTGGGAGAACTGGGCCTGGAAATTGATTAATTTTAAACTTACAAAGTGTATGAAAAGTTCAAGTTCAAGTAGGTTTTATTGTCATTGATACTATATACTCACAGTACACAGTGAAAATGAAACAATGTGACTCCAGGACCATGGTGCAACACAATAACAGAACAGAATAGAACAGAAGAGACAGGACAAAGTGCAGACAGAACAAAAAACAGGAGCAACAATGCAACTAGTTTTTTATGCTTCAGTTTTTATGCTGGTTGAGGAGTCTGATCGCCTGAGGGAAGAAGCTGTTCTGGCAGTGGAGGCCTGTATGCCACAGAACCTTTTTGCAGATGGGAGGACAGAAGAGATAGTGTGTGAGGGATGAGTGGGGTCATCCACAATGCCAGTGGATGGCCTTTGACAGAGGGAAGATGATCTTCTCTGTCCTCACAATCCTCTGCAGGGTCTTGTGATCTGAAATATTATAATTCCTATACCAGGCTCTGACATAGCTACAGAGAATGCTCTCTATGGTCCCTCTGTAGAACATGGTGAGAATTGGGGGTGGAAGGTGCACTGTCCTCAGTCTCAGCAGAAAGGAAATATGCTGCTGGGCCTTCTTGGTGATGAAGCTAAGGGTCCTTGTGAAGTGCTTTGGATGATCTCCACTCAGGAGCCACCGATGCTCAGTGGGGAGTGATCACACTGTGCCCACCAGAAGTCAACAACCATTTCTTTTGTTTTATCTACGCTCAGTGACAGGTTATACTGCCTCTTTCATTCTGCTGATGAAACCCACTACAGTTGTGTCATCAGCAAACATGAAGCTGTGCATTGCTGCATAGTCGTGGGTCAGCAGCATGAACAGTAGAGGGCTGAGCACCCAGGGCCCCTGTGTTTGGTGTGGTGGTGCTGGAGGTTGGAGCCTCCCTAAACAAGTTGCAATCAGTGTGCTCAAAACAGTCCTGAAGAGCAGAAATGGCAGCTGGTGGCCAGTCAGCTTTTGAATGGGCTTGGCACATCTGAGGAGTGGTTTGTAGGCTGGGATGAACATGATGGACATGTGATCAGAGAATCTGAGGTGGGCGCGAGGATTAGCATGGTACGTGCCAGCGATGTTTGTGTAAACACAGTACACAGTGTGTTCACCCACCTTGTCAGAATTTCCATATACTGGTGGAATCTTGTGAGAACTACCTTGAGACTTGCATGGTTGAAATCATCTGCGGCTATTAACAGTCCATTAGGTTAGGTGTTTAGGAGCTCACTGATGGCTCTGTACTGTTCGGCTGTACTGTTTATTGCATGTTTAACACAGTGAATATGAGCACAGTGTTGAATTCCATCAGTAAATAAAATGATGAGCAGAAGCTCATGGTGAGCAGTAGCTCAAAATCAGAGCAGCATCCATGCACCAGTCCGTGTTGATGTAAACACATAGCCTACTACCCCTAGCTTTTTTGCTAGTAGTCGCATCATGTTTGCTACAGTACATTAGCATGTTGATCCCCCGGCTTGCTTGCTGCGCTTCCTTGAGCACTGCTTGCCATATCTCCTCCCTTGGCCATCAGCATCAGACGACATCGCGGTCTGCTGGCCCGGTCCGCATAACAAGCCGAGATCTCAAAATTTCAGCAGCAGCTCATCTTCAAGGTTTTTGTATGGAGCAGGGTCTGGCTGTTGTAGACATGTTTAACAGCTGTTTGAATGCACAACTTGTCGAGCTTTTGGTGTGGAGGCTAGAGAAAAATACACCTTTGCACCAAAGTTTTGGACCTGGAAAGGCCGCTGCGTGCAAAGTGTGCCATCTTGCCTTGGCAGTAGGTTGTCAATGAAAATGTTCTCAGTGTATTGCATTCAGAAAATAAATAATAAGTGTATGCTAAAATGTGCCACATTAAAATGTATAGAAAACCTGTACTTATTTGCTCCTAGGAAATAAACAGCTTAATTATAATTATATATATTTTTTGTTTGTATGTATCTGCCGTGCCAAAGACAAGTGACCTGTCCAGGTAGTTTCTTCACCTTTCACCCTACGAGTGCTCCAGCATCACCCGCTACCCTACTTAAGGATAAGACCTGTAATTTGTGAGGAGTGGCCTCCAAAGACTGAACTAGTTTGTCTAGCACACCCCACAGATGCTCAATTTTATTTTACAAAAGTAAAACCTTGAAGTCATGCATGCACTATGGTGTTTGTACTTATTCGGCCTTTCTAGGATACAAATTAGCAGATATTAAACATTGAAAAAACTGTTCTCCCTCTGTGCACTGGTGCTGAAGAAAAATTTAATGCATGCTCTTTTAGACAAATCATGTTTTATTTAAAAACAATACTGCAGAATTTTTTTTTCTTTGTTACTCTTGTACCACAGTTTCTTTGTTACTGTATTTCACAGTTGGAAAATTAACTTTTTGGGTTTTTTTTTTTATCCCTTATTAGCTTTATCAGTAACATAGATAATGCTCTAACATGTTATCATGCTTTCTGTAGGGCCCTTTCTGACCTGTCCATGTTTTGTATGCTCAAATGCGTTGCTGCATTCATTGAGAAGAGAACTGCATCTACTTCTTTGTACTACGTTTTCTACCACCCATATGAATATAAGTCATATTCAGAACACATCATGTAACTCTTTGGAACATCATGATAATAGCAGGTTTTGTGCGTGCTCTAGTTAACACGAACACTGCAGTTTGACCGATTGCCCTATTAGCAGGGTTTTTTTGTGGTTCTTACACTCAGAAATCAGAACAGTTAAATGGAGCAGAGGGTCCTGAGGGCCTGCACAATCAGGCAGAGCAAATGAGGCACCCAGAAAAGAAGAAAAAAGACCTGCACTTGCTAAAAAGCGCTGACACAGTCAAAAATACAAAGACCCCATTCCCCCCAAATTAACAGAATTTTGGTGCTCAGTGATGCCCATCTAATTGCGACTAAATTTGACGGAACTTAATGTGTCCTGGTGGAAAATGTAATTTCATGTACTACGGATATAAGCTTTGGAATTGAAGCCCAATTAACTGGGCTGATTGATGCACCAATGGGTTTAACATAATTGATTACATGAAAAAGTGATTATATGAAATAAACAGAGATTGTGTCACAAGGTCCTTTAGTAGGGTAGCACTGGTCTTCAGCTGGCCAAGAACTTTACTGGGCTACTTTTGTTTTTCCTCTGAGTTGAAGCAGAGTGTGGGAGTTTAAGTGACATTCCTAGTGCTCCCACGGTCACTATCAAGAAAGTATGACTCCCTCTTTATTCAGAAAGAAATTAATGCTTGTTCTTCTCAGAAGTCTGCCACAGATCTCTCATCATTTTGCTTCTCATCTTCATAGATTTTCGACGTATTTCTTGAGTGTCATCCTGTTGAGTTTGATTTGTTCCTGGGAGTCCATGTTCTGATCCACAACTGGAACAGAAGTATATGCTGGTAAGATATTTTAAAGTAAGTTTTTTTTTTTACTTAAATTCACACCTCAATGTAACATGTAAAGGGTGTAACATGGGAGGACTTGAGCCTGAGCATATTCAAGGAGGGCTTGATTAAGAAATAAAAACGGTAATTGAATATACAAATGATATAAAAAAATGTTTTTTTAAAAACAAATAGACAAACAAGATGATGGGGCTAACTGTAATCAGGAACAATAAGACTAGTGTTACGACTGACTGACAAACTAAAGAAGACTCAATACTTGATCACAAGTTCCTGAGAAAAGCAACAGCAGACAGGGGCAACTCAGGATGGGATGTTTTAATCAGTAGTTGGAGTGTCTGCATATTCAGTAAAATAGGCAAAGATGCTATTTTCAGACCACAAATATTCAGATAATATTGCAACACAATGACACAGTGACGCAGTGACACATTCAGTATTTTAGTCCTGAGGTCTATAGATGTGGTGTATAGCCAGAGATAATGCCTCATGAGACAGTGTATGTCAATGTGACTTGACTGACTTAGCTCCATTCTGTTTGCAGTTGCAGATGGCTGGTTGGCAAACGTTAACAGCAGTATGACATGTTGGCTGTTATGTGTACTGAACAATATAGCAACAGTCAGTATTTCATGACTGAGCAAAAAAAAAGTCATTTTCAGCAAAGTTTTTGACTTATTGATACTTGTTTATCTCTAGTCTCAAGTCAAGAGGTCCTAGATGTCCAAATAATTTCTCTCTGGTTAAATTCACTGCTTGCTCCCTGGTGTTGATTAAGTTTTTCAGCACTGCATTCTACCTTAAACATGTTTGGTGTGTTGTGATCATTCAAATACTGTTATTGAGAAGTTCTCTGTGGGACAGTAGTATTGTAAGCCCTCTTTGCAACTCCTGTGTATTTATCCAAATGTCTCCATTACAGGCATTTTGAGCTGCATTTTGAAGTTATTGTTTCTCAAAATTTTTGTTTTCGGTTGAAGATAGAATACCTGAACTATTTGACTCTTGACGGCTATTGGTGCTCGGTTATCAAGGACGTGTTTGAAGCTTTCTGTTGTTGCTTTTAAAGAGCCATCTGGCTAGGCACGGCAATTCCAACCCGAACCTTTAATCTCCTGAAACCTCTACTTTTTTAGCTTTGCTTTCAAGAGGTCTCATTATTTTGAGCATTTCATAGCTGAGTGCCATTTTCTTAAAGGTAGATTAATTTTGTCAATATATAATGAGGGTCTTGATGTCAACTCAACAGGAAATGAGCGTGTCAAGGCCGATTTTTCAGCAGCGGGGAAAAACTCATCTCCGATTTCTCATCATTTTCTCCATGGACACACAGCAGCCATGTATGTGATCTTCCTCAAGTTAAAATTAAATTCTTTGTATTCAGTGTGACTGAACAAGGGTTTTTTAAATTAAATTAAATACTCTTTCTTTTATTAAAACCTTCAAACATCTGCAACCTTGAAACTGAATTTATGAGAGCTAGGTAGCAGTTTCATAAAATCCTTGGTGTCAGATTTCTGTTCACTTACACTGTCTGGCAGGTTGTTGAGTGAGATTAAGTTAATGAGACACTTAAATGTTCATTTGATATGCAGAAATGTCCTGTAAGAATTAAGCTGACATTTTATTAATATATGTAGAGAAGAGATACACTTTTCTTTTCTAAAATCAAATTGAATTCTAAAATTGAAACAGATATTGGTCCAATATGTTATCCTATAAAAATGAGCTTTGAGCTACTCAAAGGATGAGCATCCATAAACAGGATACCATTCTCAAACTACTCGAACATGCTGCTGGCCCAATGGACAAAACACGCAGCTAACAGCAAGAAATCATAAAGCGGGAGTGTGTGCTATTTCATGCTAGATTTGATTCAGGATTGTATTGAAATCATTATTTTTTCCTTCAGATATCTGATCCAGTGTTGCCTACTAGTACCTGGGTCAGTTCCATCTTTGTCATATGTATTGCCTTTTTATTATTATTTTTTTTTTTATTTCTGACATCATTTCTTCTCCCATGTCTTTCATCAATTATTAAATAAAACTCTCGATATCTCATCTGGTCAAGTTACAAGTTTTAAGACTCTCAGCATATTTTTTATGGAACCAGCTTATTTTTCATTTAGCAAAAGAGCCTCATTCTGGTTCATTTGCATTCTGATGACATAATAAGCTCACAGGGAATAAAGGCATAAAGGGGTTGTTTCCTAAGGTCTTGGCTTCTGATTTATGCATTTTAAAAAATGACATGTTTTGCGACAGATGAAAGAGAGATATTTAGCAGAACTGCATTGTGCAGATACCTTTTGCATGCCAATAACACATTTGACTCAGAGAGATTAAACCCAAAAGGGGCCAATCCATATAATATCACGTTTTAGATTTCTGCAAAAAAAATAAATAAAGATGAAAGGGATTCTGCTGGATGACGCACAGCAGCATGGGCATCTGCACAAGTCTGTTAGTTTCACCACTGATCAATCATGGCACATGTACTATTTGGGGAGTAGGTCAACATTTGAAAAACTTGAGGGGTTAGGAGCAACCACAAATGTCCAGACACTTCATGAAGTGGCATTTCATGAATTATTTTTAAGATAATATGGCAGTGTGATTGCCGCAAAGTGTGTAGATATTAAAGCACTAACAAATTAATCTATCTGTCTTCTGCCCAAGAATATGTATCATTTGTAGTAACTAAAAGTAGGCTAAAATGTAACAAAAATCCCAAGGCTCCCGTTTGATTAACCATCTATAGTCTGAGCATAATGCTAGTTAACACAGTAGTTTGTTAGTTAACATAACCAAAAGGACAATTCTCTGTCTAAATATCTTGAGATCCATTGAGGATGAATGTGGTGCAGGCCAGGACACAAAATGCATCAGTCGTTTTATTCAGTGAACTGTGTTGTCATCATTTAGGTATTCAAACAATTAAAAATATCATCCAACAGATCCAAACTCCAGAAATTTAGATATAAATATCATCCAACTTTACATTTGTAAAGTGCACCACAATTCTGAAATTCAGTTCAAGTTTCTTCAAGAAACTTCAAGAAACCTGAAAATACTGTTTAAAAGGAGGAGGCTGAAGACTTTGAAGGTCCCAGGAGTGAGTCTATGTAGCAATACACCTGTAAACTCAAAAGGTTAACCACATTAATTATGCCCCATAATGCAAAAACTGATCCAAATTGGCTTGAGGATGGATAGTAGAATGAAGAGATGAAGAGTAGATGTGTAAAAATAAAACCCATCTTTATCCACTCAGTAGAGCTGTGCTATCACTTAATTTCTATTCATGGTGCCAGACAAGTATTTTCACATCCGACCCATCTATCCTTCCTTGGATTCTGTTGTCTACCATTCCCTGCAGGATTATCATGTATCTCATTACTCTCAGAGCACCTTATTCATTGGCCCCATACAAAGCCTTAAACCTTTCTCCTCTTAATCTCATGGTGCTTGGATAACTGGATATGGCTTACGGCACAGGCACAATTCCTGTGGGTGTGATTGCATCACACCCTGCCTTTGATGAGTCCCAGTCCAATGTTCTGCCTTTTGTTGTACTGTTAGTTGTGTCATCTCCCAATTTATCACTCTGTGACCGGACAGATTCAGTCTGAAAGGTGAAGTCTCTTCTCAGTTTTTCTTTCAATCCAATTTTGCAGTTGTTCCGCCAGTTCAGTTGTTCTGCCAGGTGTTTTCTCCTCCAAGTAGGAATTTTGGAATGACCTCCTCCTTAAGTTGAACTTTGTCTGAATGGTTCAACACTGGTGTGCCAGAGCCTAATGATGACAAAATGCAATGACCAATTAAGGATAAATTGGTAGTATTGATAAATTGTAATATCATTATATTTTTCCTGATTGGGTCTGGAAACTGTTTTGCTCTGTGGGTTATTATTTTACCACTTATTTATATTTTGTTTTTATTTTATTCTATTTATTCACATTTTATATCCACTTATGATGTTTTGAGTTGGTACCCTATCAGGTATGAATTATTTTTTTCACTTGAAAAGTTTCCAACCACTTTTCCTCCCATAACAGTTACCAGGCATTTGTACTGTTCTTACATAAGTAAATTGCCCATGTTCTGATTGGCTGTCCTGTATTGTGAATGTTTTACAAAGCAGTCTGAATTGTCCTTTTAACTTCAGTCTGAAAAGGCAGAGGATCCATAAACATATACTTGCATGTGTTGTTTTTGACTTCACAAAATAAAACATTCAAAATAAACTGTTTTTGAATCATTGTTTCTCTCTCTCTTTCTTTCTTTATTTCCTCCCACAGATCTCTCCTCACCATCTGCATGCCATGAATCATGAAATTCTCGTCACTACAACCCATTCTTATAATGTGGCCCTGCCAAAAGAATGGTCTGCCATGTCTCTGGTTAAATTCAATCTCGTCCAGTTGAACATGCATTGACAGGGACCCAATGAGATGGAAGCATCATTCATCACTGTGAAGCTGCCTATACATGCGTTTGTGTGTATATGTATGTGTGTGTGTAAGTGTATATGTATGTGTGTGTGTGTGTGTGTGTGTGTGTGTGTGTGTGTGTGTGTGTGTGTGTATACGTGTACATGTGTATTGCAGCCCAGATTCCCTCTCGCAGACGCAGAGGGGAAGATGATGGGAGCGCGACGTGAGCAGCAAAGCAATCGAGCAGTTAAGCCCCCCGTCAGATGCTGTGAGATTAGGATTTTTTTTCCCTCACCTCTCTTTCACAGAGGGGGGAAAAGAACATAAGCATTTGCTGTCTCGCCTTTCTGCTTGCATCCCTGTGCTAAAATCCCCCCATCCTCCCCACTGAGCTCCATTGCTGGCAATTTCAGGGTCGCAGTGGGGCAGACGGCTAGATAAAGAGAATAGGAGGTCAGGTCATACACCTGTAAATCCACCACTGCCCGCTTGGCTTCTTTTTCACATCATTTAAGGCTCACAACAATGGTGGAGATTTACAGGGGGCAGATGATGTCCTGTTTTCAGTATATATGTTTTCAGGCATTTTGTTTTCAACAGAAAAAAAAAACATTCATTGCAATTTTGGATTGTGCCTTCAACACATGATTGAAATTTATAGGATGCTAGATTGAAATGAGGAACTACAATCAAGGTTCTCCACCGAGACTTCATTTCATAACTCCATTAATTACATACATTTTTGCAGTTAATCTCATTTTGTCTTAAGCTTGTCTAAAGCCTTTTCAAACTTTAATGTTGTTTATTGAAGTTGTATAGACTAGACTTTGAACATGTGTGTCACCAGAGATTCATAAATAGGGGCTTGGTTTTTGAGTTGACAGAGAAGTAGTTTTTGATGGCAGATAGTGTGAACATGTTATTTTGTGACAGAGGATTTAAATTAAAGTCCCACATGAACACATCATAGTACAGTGCACAGTTTGAGCAACATGAAATTCTTTCTCTGCATTTAAACCTTTCACGAGGTGAAGTATTTTGCTGCCAGTAATGAGGGTCACCTAGGCAGCAGTGTGTGGGGGTACCTCAGTGGTGTCAACAGCTATACTGGGATTTGAACCCACAGCCTTCTGATCACAGGGTGAACTACATAATTACTAGGCCATCAACTGCCCTAAAGATAAATAATAATAATGCATTTACATTTACGGCATTTATCAGACGTCCCTGATGTCCTTCTATTCCTGAGGTGGTGTTTTGTCTAAGAAGGCTGACAGTGTTTGGCTACATGGTGAAGTTAGATTATCAGTAAGTCTGCACCACATTTGTAAGAGCTGGGCATAGTTTAAGAGAGGTTAGTTGAAAGAGGTTTGGGGGACATTTTGTGAAAATGATTTGAGTGAGTAGTGAATTCTAGTGTTTCTTTTTAGGTTCGTATTGAATTTTAAGCTCATATTCCAGTTCTAACTAAAGAAGCAGAATGTAGACTCCAAACATGACTGGATGATCAACTACATTTGGTATAAGTCAGTTTGAAATTTCTCCAAACCATTCCTTTAATGGTTTAACAGCGATTCTCACATTCAAACATGCCATGATAATCCAAATAAAACTAGAGGTGTGATTCTCAGCATGAATATCTTGCAGCATCTTCATTTCTAAATCATGTACGAAAATATACTCCAGTGATTTTTTCTCTCTCATAAAGTCTACCATAAAGTCCTCTGTAGAATCATGTACAAAATACATTTACATTTACAGCATTTAGCTGACACTCTTATCCAGAGCAACGTACATCAGTGCTCAAGTAATCCACACCTGTTCCCCAAACCTGTAAAGCTATGCTTAAAAAAACATCGCTAGTCAGCTGAGTTACTGTTAACTAAGTTACACCTTAACAACTCCTGTCCAAAAACTGTCAGAGGTTAAGGAAAAGTAAGGAAGGCATGGAGTCCATCCATCCATCCATCCATCCATCCATCCATCCATCCATCCATCCATCCATCCATCCATTATCTACCCCATTTTCCCGCACTTGGGGTCGGGGGGAGTTGGAGCTTCTCCCAGCTGCAATGGGCGAAGGCTGGGTACACCCTGGACAGTCGCCAGCACATCGCAGGGCCACATACACAGACAGACAACCATTCACGCTCACATTCACACCTAGGGGCAGTTTAGAGTGCTCAATTCACCTAATCCCCAAAGCACGCATAGAGTCCATGAAGTAAAATTGATTTGTTAAATAAAACCAAGAAACTTAACTATTAAGGCATAAGTGTATCAGGCTCTGTTCACAAATGATCCCTCCTTGTAATTTTATTGTGCTATGTCTCATCCATTCACATTAACACATCAGCAGGATTTTATATCTGGTTTGCTTTCACACGTGTTTAATTGCTGTTTCATTCCTGTGTAAAAGTGAACATGTGAAAACGTCTCAATTTTGATCCAATTTGACTCTCGCTTTTATTTCATGCTACACTCAATGAGTGTATTACGTCCTGTCAAAACCAGCTCCTCCAAGATTGCAGTCTCTCAGTTTCACTTTCATTCATGTAGTTTGAGCATTCTTATTATAGTGGAGCCATTTAATGGGAAGCTAGTGCTTTTTTTGCTTTGCATTTCTTAGTTTGCTGCTCATTGATTTATCAATTTTAATGGTTTTCCATGATTACTGTCCAGCACAATCTGATGAAAGAATTGTTGCTTTTAGCATAACATCGCTACAGGTGGTTTGAAGAATATAAGAAACTGTGTAAATGTTAAAGTTTAATAGTTTAATAGTTAATACCTTGGACAAGGCTTGTAGTGATGTATTATTACCTTACCTTAACCCAGCTAAATTTATAGTACTGTGTTATCTGTACCATAGCTGGAGGCAGAGTCCTTCGCCTTTACTTGTTATTTAATTGATCTTAAAACATTCTAAATGTTCTGATCCTGTAATTTTGCCTGAAAATCTAAAGCTCAGTTATTTCCAATTGGGAATAGTACTGAAACCCTGAAGTTCAGTGAGCAATCTAAAAATGCACTGCTTGCGCTTTTTTCTTTTTATTCCTTTTGTTTAATGCAGCTTATATAATTGATGTCAAATCATACATCATTTATTCAGCTTGTTTGAATGGAGAACAGCAGAATGTGACATTCTTATAAAAACAATGACACCAAAAAGAAAATATTAATGTCCCCTGTCCCTTTTCCCCAATTGATAATGTCTGTTTAGTCCTTATTTTTCAATCCATCCAGATACTCTCCTCAATCATCATTTTCTTTAAATGCACCTTTTTTCTCTATCAGCTAAAAATTGATGCCAGCAAGCATAATGGCTTCAGATAGCTGTAATTTGTCATTGAGTTGTTCAGCTGTGGATTGTTCGCTCAGTCATATATATATGTGCTGCCCACCGTTTCCATATTTGTTGTAGTGTGCTTGTTTAGGCCATTGACTGGACCATTTCAGGTCCAGTGGACATGAGTCTTATTGATAAGCATCTCTAATTCTCACTGGCTGCATTTGCTAAGGAGGCCTGGGTAATGGATATCCTGTGCTTGGAGTGATAACAGCCTCAACAAGGCCCTGTCTAGACCCTGCTGACCTTAGGGACACTACAAGCTTAACCTGAAAAATGCGGGGTGTCCAAAATAAAATATGATAACATTTCATATATCATAGCTCAATGATAGCATTTGCTGTAAAACTCAACATTTTTGACAGACTAGTGGGGAAGTTGTTGGGATTGCTGTGGCACACATAATCAGGCTGTTTTGCTGTTATCCAGGAATGTTTTGTCTCCCTAAGACAAAGTATTTGGATTCATAGTCTTATTCTCAAACTTTTCTTCATGGGATCTATGGCATTACCATTGCCAGTAGTGATGACTCTGCATTTTATGTAACTGTTATTATATTTTCATACTATTTGCTGCCCTTGTTTTTTAATAATATGCATCAACTGAAATAAGTCAGTGGCAATCTGCATGCATACACAAAACCATGCACAGATGTGAGGTTGATCTATTTAAAATGGCTTTAAATAGTGCCTCCTTTATTATGGTAGATAATGCTGTAATCTAGTTTCTAAGCATGTAACAGTACATTGTATTTGGTTGATTTTATTACTGTGCGTTATATTGTGTCAGGTTGTTGTATAATGACTTTAATGCTGGATTTGCTTATTTTATTGGCACCGGATAAAACTAAATAATGAAACATGTGAATTGTTACATTCCAAAATAGTTGCATTTAATTTTCACCACTGGTTTATTTTTACTGATTTTAAAGTTCCAGGGTGACCTTAAGAAATGCCAGTAGACTTGTATTCACATGAACAAATGATGAACAAGACCAATCTTTAGATTATGAGTCATGTGAAATGTTAATATTGAACAAGAGAAATCCATTCCTCCTAATAATAGATAAATAAACAGATTGTAGCTGCAAAGGTCAATTGCTATGTTGATTTTTCTCCTTTTCAATTTTACATTTAAATCGAGTCAATAGCCTCAATATCAATAGCAACTGCAGGGTCTGTTTCCATTTGCGAGTCTGCAAAAACCCGGCATAAAAATGTCGCCTTGCCTTACAGAGTAATATGACTGGAATCAATGCTTTTCAGCCACTTTTCCCTCAGCCGGCTGAAGGATTGCCCCTGACGGCAGAGGTGGGGTCTTAGCAGGGCCACGCGCAAACTGTTATGCCTCTTTATTGGAATTATATATCTGTTTTTATGCATTACCGAGGGCCTATCTCTGAAATATTTACATTATCCAGGACACAGGCAATGGGAGAGTTCGCAAAGTGCCCGCAATCTAAAAACAATAAAGAGCAGTCTCCATCTTTATGGCTGCCATTTGATGAAATGACTGGAGGCAGAAGATGATTTTATTGCGTGAGCTGAGGGCACTTCTGACTCTGTCACCAAGGCTTTTTAAGAGTCCTTTTTATGCATTGTATTTTAATGCAGCTTCATGGTGAATGCCGCCTTTGAGGAGTGAAATTGTCACACATTCTGATTAATCACGTCACAGAGCTGAACCTTTTGTGAACACAATGCTGGGGTCAGTCCTGTTCTTCCACAACTGCTTGAATGGCCTGGGTCTTCCAATGAGTACTTGAAACCATTAACCCACAGGCCTGGAGATTTCTTCTTTTGTTTTCTCCCAAAGTTGATTCACCTAACACATAATGGAAGCTTGTTACTCTCAATAATCATCATCAGTCTCATGTTGTTTCTAACACAGTGTGTTGTACTCACATTTGACAAACTAACAAAAGTACTTTCCACAGCAATTAATCAGCATTCATCTTGCATCTGGAGTTCTATGACAAAACAATACATTTTTATCAGTCTATACTTATACTGTGTTCTCATACTATATATGGTTGTCCCATTGCCTTGAACAGCATAGCTTTTGAAATAGAAGTGCACCTTTGGTTCAGAGTACTGCTAGACTTGTGATGAACCACGACAAGAAGTATGATGATTCTATTCAATTAAACTAAATATTACAGAAATCATTAGGTCTTCTCTACCTTGACGCTTATCTCACATATATGGTATGCATTTCCACATGTTTAGTGTTCTATACTCCCTCATTTTTATAGTATATGAGACAGCACTGATTGGCAGGTGATGTTCCAGTGGATTAATTCCTACTCACTGCCTCTGATATATATTTGTTTTAATCCCCATCTTACTTTCCAAATAGAAAGCAACCAAGATCATTTTGCAACATATTAGGACATAAAACTCAGCTGTGAAGCATGTATGAGTTCTCAGCCTCTCACCGACAATTAAATGATAAACATCTATTCAGTTTGGTTCACTGTCTGTCCCCTTAATAAAGATAACTGATGTTTGCAACCCCAAAGAGCTAAAACCATTATGCTTTCCCTGCACAGTGGGACCTCTTCGATAACAATATCTTCAGTTCTAGTGGAGCACTAGATCACGAGGGAGCTTAAGCACCCTGACTATTTGGGTGCAATTCCACTACAGAGAGATGGCTGGCAGGCATTCTCTAATGCTCCTTCTAATGACACAGTTCTAACGAGAGGCTAAGCACTTCAGAATGAACTCAGAGAGAGAGAGGGAGAGAGAGAGAAAGAAAGAGAGCGAATGAAAAGTGATAATGCACTCAGTGGTAGAGCTCTGAGCTGGAGGAGCACTGATAGTTGTCTTGGTGACATGGACCACCCTCTCAGAGCTGAGATCTAGCTGTCCCCATAACAACCTTATTTGCTTGATGATATTTATGGACGACCTCTGAATTGGGCTTTTTTGTCTCTTTTTTATATTTTATTTTGTGACTGTTTCTCCTGTTCTGACCAACAGCATTCATATGTATTTCCTCACAAGATTTTAGACGTTCCACCACCAATTGTCAACCACATACAAGATCTTTTTTTTTCTCCGTTATCACATTTCCCACAAGATTTTAAGACACAAGACATATAGATCCACTGTACATCTTCAATCATATTCTGTCATGACTTATAAAACTTTTGTTACATTCACTTATCAGTTATGCTAAACCACTGTATGAATGGATAAACAACAAAACCAGCAGAGTACTTACATATTAGGGAAAGGACAAACACTCCATCACTCCTATGGTTTTCTGTTCATTTTGTTAGAAAAACTGACCTTCAGTCATTAGAAGATCATAAGTCTGAATCCCAATGATGCGAGAGTCATCCAGAGCCAGAAGTTCAAGAGAACATAATTGACCTTGTACTCTGCCAATCACCCACTACACTGTTAGTCAAGGCGAGGCCTTGCTCATGCATGGAAATTGGCCACAAATAAATGTAGGGGAAAAAAAATCAGTGAGACATGTTTTGATGATGTTTTTACCCTCCATTACAGCAAAACTTTCACTTGGGAGCAAAGGGGACCCTGCCATGTGATTCCATTCTGTGTAAAAAGAGCAGTGCAGACAAGGATATTTTTGATGTTTAGCTGATGAAAGGAGTGTGTTCTGCAACAGGAATACGTGCAAACATAAAAAAGTGGGTTAACATTAGTGTATAAATGTTTAACATCACTTTATTTGAAGACTACCTTCAGACTTCATGAAACATAGGTATACATATTGAATACATTAATTAAAAAGCAATGCTTGATTAATTATGATGAGTACTAATCAGAAGACATATTTTATGACAGTGTAACAAAGACAGTGTGTCAATGTGAAGGCCAACTAACAAACATTTTTATTTTATACAAATGTTATATAGCATTGGTCTTGCCAATACTGAAATAAGTTGTTTGTAAACAATCAAGTGTTGCGTGAATGTTATTCAAAGCTTAAGTGTGTGTTATACAGTCCCTACATTGGTAGCTTTGAAATAAAGTGTTACTGTATATTCTTTATCAAAAACATAAAACCAGCAGGACATATTCTAAATAATAGTTTTCCTTATTTTAACTAACAGCAAACATTTGGTACTTTGTGCTTATCACAACATACACACACACGCACACACGCACAAACACACAAACACACAGACACGCACACAGAGACACACACATACATACTACTGCTCAAACTGGTCATGTTATTAAATATATGTGCATATACTACCTATATGTATGTATACAAGTGTAAAGCATGTCCTTTACAAAAGCATAAAGGGGGGCTATAGTTAATGTATGAATCTTGTACTAGTTTATCATTAGCCTCTGTCTGGACAAGCCTATGGTTAAGCTTATCTCTATGAATGGTAAGGCTTATCACTATGAATATTAAGTAGTTGCATAGAGATAAAACTCCAGATGTTTTTATTCATAATAGTAAGCAATATGTCTAACAAATTGTCATTTGGTATTCTGACATGTGCAAAATGCCAGACTAACTAATGTTCTTCAGAACTTACATATTTTATGTCATGTCAGTGGTGACACTGTTGTTGAATAGATGACAAAATAGAGACATTTGTGCCTGAATACAGATTAATATTTGCGTACGATATAACACAAGGTAACCCTGAATACCATATTTTATATTCAAACACACATTTTGAAAATGTGGCAAATATATACATATACTGAGATGGTGGCAAAAACTAAGTGACAGCACTAGTGGAATCAGTGTAGAAAGGTAACTGTAGACCAACCAGTAAATTGGCCACATTATGAGACTCTGGTGTTCTATAAAAACCTTTTGACTGATGTTGCTGGTGTCATTTAATAGAGCATTAGCGTAACTTACTTACTGCCTGCTTGAAAGAGTCAGCTCATGCAACTTTCTAATACTGTCAGATACACACAAACACAAAGACTTTTGCTGGACAGCACTCCAAACACAGAAACATCTGTTCCTTCTTTCTTTAGATGGTATCTGACTATACTTACCAGACTGCACTGCAGGGGAGAATGACTAATACCTATGCAGCCAACATGCACATGTTAGGGATGCACCAATCCAAAAAGTCTTTTACATCAAGAGTTTGAGACAGTAAATGAATATTGCAGCTTTCAAAATTACACCTTTCCATTCAGTCCACAAATGAACAATAAACTATGCAATAGCTTACTTTGCTTCTTTTGTGATATTATATTCTTTTTTGAAATATTTTACTTATTTTACTTACATTATTTAGCCTAGAATTAGGCAACACTCTTTCACACTGAAGTTAAATGGACTGGTTTTTAAAGGAGGAACATTACAAAGCTGTCAGAACAAAGGCAATTGAGATAAATATTTAAAATTTATTTACATGTATACAGTGAGACAGCATGGCTGCAGATTTTACAGGATACAAAGGACACAGTGTTAATATATCTAAAATTAACAAGTTTGGTACATGGATGTGCAATATGGTATGAGAACATTTTTAATATTCAAAAAAATATGCAAGTGCTGAATCAGTAGGCAGAAAATAAACTTGTTTCATAATCAGTAAGTACATGAGTCCAACATTTAATATATGGAAACAATTAGGAATAAAAAAACAGCATTGCATGTAGATAGCTGAACCACTATCTCTTGTGATCACACACACACACACACACACACACACACACACACACACACACACACACACACACACACACACACACACAGACACA
>JBBJLR010000024.1:10479305-10491187 GCA_037577145.1 Brachypetersius gabonensis
GATAGTTGTCTCTCACGTTGTCCCACAACAACATTAAAATAGTGTAGATTAGTGTACAATGTTTTATATTTATTTTACAGTAACTAAGATTTGTTTTAAGTAACGCAATAGTTACTTTGCCTGGTAATTAGTTACTTTTATAGTGATGTAACTCAATTACTAACTCAGTTACTATTTGTGAGAAGTAACTAGTAACTATAACTAATTACTTTTTTAAAGGTACGTTCCCAGCACTGGTGGTTAACATAGAAAGGCTGTACAACTCAACTTCCTGAGGTGGGCCGAGGTCCTTTGGTCAGAGAGATCACCTACTCATAGAACTGTCTATGAGTCTGTGGTGTCAAGAACCATCTTTAATGCTGTTGTGTGCTGAGGCAGCAGTATCACAGCCAAGGACACCCATAGACCTAACAAGATCATTAGGCAGGCTAGGGGCGCTCAATCCTGGGGCACAACTGGACACAGTGGAGATGGTTGCAGTGAGGCAGATGCTGTCAAAAGTGTCAGCAACCCTCAAGACTCCTTACCACCCACTCCATAAAACATTACAGGGACAGAACAGTGCACTGAGTAGCATACTGTTCCTGCTCCACTGTAGGAATTCAGGATTCTGCAGGTAATTTCTCTCTGCAGCCATTAGGCTGAATTCTAATCTGTTCAACTATACATCATCATCTGTATTGCCAACTGCACAAAACACATTTTCTAGAGTAATTTATTACATTATTACTGCATGGATTCTGCATGGGTCAAACTCTTTAACACAACAAAGCATGCACTAAATACTGTAACAGCACACTGGCACATTATTGCTGTGAACATTTTAAATGTAACTACCCCATTCAAGTGTCTGTTCACTCTGTACATGTGCAGCACATCTGTATATTGCCTATTAGTAATTAGTAATATCATTACTGTAATTGTGAAAATCGATATACAACACTGCAACACTTATATCCAAAATAAAATATAGTATAAGTCAAAATAAAACTCTCCATTTCAGAGTCATCATACATAGCAGGTGAGGAAGTGGAGACCTTGGTTGCCTTCCTGTCACCTTCCTTATTTTCATTCAAGGGGGCTTCAATGTCTTTGGTGACTCATGGGTTGCTTAAGCAGCATATGGATTTTACCAGTTGTTGTCATCATTTAAGTTGATATGCTCTCTGACACAGTCTGTGAGGCTATCTATGTCCTCTTCAGATCACTCATAAAGATTCTTACCAGTCCATAGACTTCGGATCGTCCCACAGGGCAACCGTACCTTGACCTCTCACTCTCTGTACTGACAGTGGCTGGATGCCTCTTCATTTTGTGTGCACCAAACTGTAAAGATACTATGTGTCCTGATCAGAGAATCTTGAGGTCACAGAGTGGGCGAAGTCACATGCCGTCATTGCATTGGCTAGAATGGGGGAATGTAAACAACAACGGCAATCACAAGTGAGACCTCTCTGGGCAGATAGTATGGATACATCTTCAGTGAGACCAGGTGACCACAGGTGTAAACAAATATCCAGTCACTACTGTTTTTGTTTGGGAAGGAAGCATAAATCCAGTCATGGACAAGCTTTCCTGGAAAAAAACTTGCTTCTTTCTGCTGTCTAGGATTGTGTTTTCCAGTAGAACAATGCTCCTTGCCATACAACCAGGTCAATCAAGGTGTCAACAAGATCAAGACCCTGTCATGGCAAGCCCAATCTCCAGATATGAACTCCACTGAAAATCTCTGGAATGTAATCAAGAGGAAGATGGATGGTCACAAATTAAATTTTTTGTACTGGGAGTGGCATAAAGTCACCCAAGAGCAATGTGAAAGACTGGCGGAAAGCCTGCCAAGACATATGAAAGCTGTGATTAAATGTCCATAAAATACTGATTTCTGAAATCTTCCTAATTTCAAACATTAGCATTGTGTTATTTTAATCTGAGTATGATCTGTATTTTCTATGATATTGACAAGGACTAAGAATGCCAGCATCTTTGTTATTTTGATCAGTTGTCATTCTAAATGCATTATGTCATGAGGTGTTAGTAGTTTATGGAATAAGATGTTCCATGAACTATAGATGTTTCAATAGTAAAACTATAGGAATGTTTTACTTTTCCAGAGCTGTCTGTGTAAGTTTGTTTAGCATAGAGTGTTTCACACCAAGCCATTCAGAATTCTCTTCCCTTCTATAGCCATACAACCACTTGCCATGAAAATCTGCTGAATGCATAGTGGCAACTCGCAAACTAGCAAACATGGAACAAGGCATCATTACGCCTTCACAGTTTTGTTGCATAAAATCAACAATTTGGTAAAATTACTTTGAGAAATTAACTCCAGCATCAGGATGTAAAATGGGACAATGTATTACAGCTCAAAAAGGGTTAATTTCTTTTTTTTACAAATTTTGTGTCAGGCCAGGCGATCTGCAAATGAATGGCTTGTGCATGATCTACAAGCAAAGGGGGGAAATAACTCTTATTATATGTAATTCTAGCTCAGAGTAAGTGCTGCAAATGAATTTCTTTTTCACATCAGTTATATTCTATTCAAACCAGATTCCATTAATTTCTCTCTGTCCCTGCCCTGATATATTTAGCTCCTATTTCCCTGGGTTTTGAATAGAAACATTTTGACTGGCACTATCCAAATGTACTCTTGGAATTGAATTGCAAAACATTCAAACAGAGCACAACTGCATTTTTATGTAATGTTTTGACCATAAATGGCAGCATCATAACCCCCCTGCTGGAATGTTTAAGCATTTGAATGATTGTCACAATTATCATTACATTGTTTGGTGATAATGTGTATGTATAGCTGTGGGCTGAGACGAGAAGATAATGCATTTAGTGGGAAATCTCTTTCCTTCTGAGCTGGTCCTTGTACAAGAGACAAATGCAGTTCAATCTCTGATCCTGGATCAGAATCTGCTCAGTTACATTTTTTGTTCCTCACCATTGCATACCAAGAAGTCAAGTCAAGTCGGTTTCATTTGTCATTTTTGCAATGTACACACAGTGCATAGTAAAAATGACACAAGACAAGACAAGACGATGTTCAGTACAAGCAAAGCAAAGATGTGCAATGATGCAGAAATGTGTAGAGTTACATGTGCAAAAACTGAAGAACAGCAATAAGATGAGCATTTCTGATTGAATTCTCTGTTTCCTCCCTTTCCATCTTTCCCTTTTCTGCATGGACTTTTATACTCCTGGACTGAAGGCTTCATAATCAATTTCCTACTTGTGTCGTTAAGGCATTTTGCCAATATGCCATTGTAATTTCCTTAATCTACACTTCAAACGAATCTTTCTCTCTCTCTATCTCTCTCTCTCTCTTTTAAACCAGAATGGTTCACTCATTATATCATTCATCTTTCACTACATTTGTGACTTGACAACCATGGAGAATTTATTATTAAGAATACAAACAATACTATGAAAATTATATATAGTAAACTATATATAATTATATAGGGGTGCACAACTGAGATCCTGGAATGTCCAACACTCACTAAACCTGCCAATTAACAAATGAGAAGAACCAGGTGTGTTTAAGTGGGGAAATAACCATAGACTGCAACAAATGGGGCTTTGAGGAAGGCAGCATGTGCAGAGCTGCTTGGGGCAAGTCCAAAATTGGTAGTTGTCACAGCAGGCAGGGGTCCAAACACCCGGCAGGCAGTAATAGTCCAGGAAAACCTATAATCAAAACCCAAAAACCAAACAGGAATCAAAATCCAAGAAATAAACATACAATAACACATCACAGAGTTGCACTCTATACGCAAAGTTCAGGGTGCGAAGTTCATGGTCATTCAACAACACAAATGTTGTTTTCCCAAGATGTGCTAATTTTTCTTGAGATAACAGCATAAATATCCTAACCAGGGTCACTGGGGGCCTAACCCAGCACTCACAGGGTGAAAAGCAGGGAAACTCCTTGGATGGTTTATCAGTCCGTCACAGGGCACAGACCCAAAAAAAGACACTCACACACACCTTGGGTCAATTTAGAATCTCCAGTCCGTACTTACATATCTTTGTAAGGAAACTGGAGCTCGTAGCAGTCGTTCACACAGACACATTCTGAACATTCGAAGTTGGACATTCTTAATGTGAGGTGACAACCCAAGATGTGAGGTCATAATGCTTAAACCTATGGATGCTCTGATCATGGATTGTTAGACTACAGTAATCCCCCAGTTTTACGCAGATCAGGAGTCACGGATTCAGTCAGACATGGACCAGAACCAAACTCAAAAAAAGTTTTACGTGGAAATCCCCACAATAACGTGGAAACTGCAAATATCCTCCGTTTTTTTGTTTTGCTTTTTTGTGGCAATAAATATATTTTTTCTGCTGGATGTTTTGGGGAAATTCTTTTGCCCTATGACCTTCTGAGTTGCATATCTTGGCGGGGAAAGTACTCAGACACATCAAACTCTCCAGTTCGGTAGATCTCCAGGAGACTTTCAAACGAGCCCTCATTTGTATTTTAAGCCCAAGTAGATCAGGTTTTATTCGCCAAAAACCGTTCACCTCGCCGTATCCCAATACTTTTTGTACCGCAACCTTCCGAGTGTCATATCTCAGTGGGGAATTTAAATTAAAATATGGGTTTACCATTACAGTTGAGATGCAACAACAATAATGTCTGGGGAGAATATGAATATGTTAAAAGCCATATATAACTATATCTTTCTTTGCTCAAGAATGGCAAAAACCCTTTTCTCAAGTTTGTGTTGATCAGACACTGCATACAGCTGGAGAGTGGGCAATCTCAACAGAGGACCCAAGGTGGAAAAAGGAAGAGGACAACAATGCTTTAAAGGGTGAATTAAAATAGGGAAAAGGAGGCTCCATTTCTGGTTTGTGCTTGAAGTGTATAAAGATGAATGGCACACACACACCAGATTGCTGAATCTTCAGAGACTTATCTGGGTTGTGGACATGAATCCTGATGAGGCCACAATTTGATCAAGGCCGCATGCCCTAAGGAAACATCAAAAAGGGATGGATTCGTCTCTGTCTTGGCTGTGGTCCGAGCATATTTGAGAGCAGTGTCCTGCTGGTGAAGGTAGACCACAATTAAAGCAATAACAATGGTTTTTCATCTAAAAATTAAGCTAGTCACCAAAAAAGACATTGAACATCGAACCCCTTTTTCCCTGCACACTCTAAATCAAAAGCAAGATAGGATCCAAAAGAATTTATGGTTTTAGTTCATGGTTTTAGCCAGAAGATCCCTCATTTGCTTTCTGTCAAACTCCAGCATCACTGAAACACATCCTCACTGGCTGCAAAATCAGCTTGTCACAGGTCCACTACACCTGGAGACACAATCAGGTCCTACGGCACCTGGCGATCATCCTGGAAAGTAGGAGAACTACCACCAACATCCTCCTTCCTCCCTCCTGTGCATCTGGTCTCCCAAGTACTATCTCTTGTTTGAAAGCAGGACAGCTTCCAGGAAGAACATCGGCAAGAGTGGAAACAACCCTCCTGAACACAGCCCAAGACTGGAAAATGAAAGTTTACCTGAATCAGAAACTCTTTCCTCCAGAGATCATTACAATTAATCTTAAGCCAGACCTGATCTTGTGGTCAACCTTGCAGAAATTCCTGTACATCGTGGAACTAACAGTTCCATGGGAATCGGCAGTGAATGAAGCTGAGGAACGCAAAAGCCTGAAATACAAAGATATCGCAGCAGAGGCAGAGCTGTGTGGCTGGCGTACACAAGTGCTTGCTGTGGAGTACGGGTGTAGAGGTTTTGTAGTCACGTCAACAGTAAAGCTCCTGAAGGGCATATGGGTCTGAGTCCAGGCCCACCAACAGTCTCTGAAACTGCTTTTGGAGGCTGTGGCGAGAGGCAGCAAACTATTTATTTATTTATTACTTTGCAAATATACAGAGAAGAGGTTTGAATGCAATTTAATTTAAAAAAAACCTTTACAATTATGTATTCCTAAAATTACTATTCACTATGAATGATTCCGGATATGTTTTACCACACCTTCTTTAATAGATCAAACTCAAACCCCTTTCAACCCCTCTCAAACCTATTTTCTTAGCCCTCCAATTGCTGCCTGGTAACTGTTGCTATCCACCATTACTTTTACCTATTTTCAGCTGATCTAATTTAATTTGAAGTTTCTAGTTATAGTTAAAAGATGTGCTTGGGGGGAACCTACTAACCAGAGAGAATGAAGGGGTTAGACTTCTTGTCTTGTAAGATTTGCATTAACTACTTATCTAAAATATTCAGTAGTCAATGCAGTCCAGCAGCGACACAAGAAACAGTGTGTTCTTCCCCACACTCTGCTCCCCTGGGCGCTGTGTTCCTGGCTCCCCACTGCTTCACTTGGTGAATGAGCTAAATACAGAAGAAGAATTTCACACTGTCCACACTGTGCGTTGTAGTTAGTTCATGTATGAGACTGCACTTCATCCACGAGAAAAGTTCAGGAAACTGGTAAAACTTCTCACTTTGGAGAAAACATAACCAATCTCACTGAAAGACAGAACACAATCCCTCTACACAAGAAAAAAAAATCCAACTAACCATTTTAAATTAAATGGTTCTTTGGTGAATTGAAAAGCAACCAATCTAGAACATATTAAGTGCCTCTCCTTGGCTCAAAACCCTTATTGTTCTCTTCCAAGTATTAACACCTGTAGCTCATCTTCCTCATTTATTTATTCATTTATTTATACTTTTCCCCTGTATTTGCATGCAGATTAGCTTTTGACCTTAGCTTTAATCTTAAAGCCATTGTTTTTATTGGTGTTACGATGCATTAGGTTTGCTGTGGAACTGAAAAGGATGATTCTGAACATTTTTGATGGTACAATCTTTCAACATCTACAGAAAATCATCAAACCAAAACTTACAGTAATGAAACCCAGTCTTCTGATTCCAAAGAGTCATAGGACCATGCAGTGAAAAATGCTAAACGTACAGACTTTAATCATGTGTACAAGGGTTCAGTCATTTATTGTGAAGGTGCCCAATAGTATATTTTAAAATAAACTAATTAGAATTATCCATGGCACACATCTTAAGCTCTGTTTACACATAGTTTTAAAATGTGTCCTACGAGATTGGATTACAAGTGGACAGCAGAAATGTGAATGACCGCCAAGACGCACTGTTATCTGATCATTCAAACCTCTTGCAGAGGTTGTCTTGGGCACATATGATGCACACATTTTGTAGTGCAAACACTAATGTGTCTAGATGTGTTCCTGACAAAGACATAACTGGAAAATACCTCAGTAACCCTGGAAAAAGAGTACAATGTAAAACATCTTAAGCTATAAAGCTAAACAATAGCTAAACACAAGTGGTCAGCTTGGAAACACCGATACACACAAGTGTAAAGGTAATGTGTCTTGGCCATCCACTCATAATACAACTGCTCAGGATGCATTTTAAAGCTGATTGTATACAAGGGGGTGCCTGCAGATTATTTATGTCACTAGTGGAAATAGAATGAGCAAGGTTAAGTGAAGCAGAGTGGCATAAGTTTTCCTCAGAGTGAGAAGTAACTTTAAAACGTTGGGGAAAACAGGGTTCTTTCTTGCTCCAAGATCACTTTGAAATTGCTACATGTTTTGAGTGCAACATATAAACACTCAGCTCAACTTTCAACACTCGTGAGTTTAAAGTACAGTTTGGTTAAACTGTGGCCATGTCACCTACCACCATCACTACATTACAGTACTTTTATCAGAAATATATGTCTCTTTATATCAAAGACTTTACATGATACTTTACATCTCAATTGTATTCCCAAATGAAGCATTTGCATAACTGTTCTGTTTTCTAGTATTTACTTTTCACCCAAAGGTTTCCTGCGGTCCTTTTCCTTTATTGTGTGTGCGTGCGTGCGTGCGTGTGTGCGTGCGTGTTTATCTGAATATAAGTAGGAGAGCAGATAAGTTTAGTCCTAATGACAGCTTATAAGATCTCCACAGTTTGTTTGGAAACCACACACTTTACCTTGTGATATTTTTTGCCACTCTCACAAATGTCTGTGGATTGCTGAGATGACATCTCTCTAGCTGTCTGAATTCAGATAGTCATTATGGACACTCCATGCACGGTGTTAGAATGCTTTTGAACAACAGCAGTAGGTCATTTTGCTCTCTTGCAGGGAGTTTGGAGGCAGTTGGATCGCTAAAGTGAAACCTAGTGAGTGAGAAAATTGGCTTCAAGTGGATGAGAAGAGATGAAAAATCTAGAGCTATTTCTATCATTATGTCTAGTCAATATTTTGGAAATAACATAGCAGCATGGTATTTAATCACACATGCAATGACACATGAAGCTTTTACTGCTGCTGTAAAGCATAATAATAACAGATTAACAGATTTTCAAGAGAAAGGGGCAGTGAGTGCAATGAGTTCTGCCTGAGGGTAGCAAGTCCGGAGCGTTGCTTGGCAATGCCTAAAGGTCGGTTGGGTCATAGCTTGTTGCAGGATGAGATGCACGCATGTTAACTGAATGCATTGTAAATACACACCAATCGGGTACAAGGTTGAACCCACCAGGCAGGTGAGATTTTTTGGTATTTGTCAAAGGGGTGGAAAATGTTAGGCGGCAAGTGAAAAGCCAGTTCGTGAAGTCGATGTGTTGAAAGAAGAAACAATGCTCAAGCCAAGTGACTTCGAAAGGGGCCACATTGTGATGGCTAGATGACTGCTTTAGAGCTGCTCCAGGGGCTGTTCCTGGTATATAGCAGCCAGTGTCTGCCAAAGGTGGTCTAAGGAAGGACAAATGGTTAATGAACAACAGGGTCATGGTGCTAAAGGCTTACTAATGTGCATGGGGAATGAAGCCTAGACAATATGGTTTGATCCTACAAAAGAGCAACTGTAGCCCAACATGCTGACAACATTCATACTAGTTGTGGCGGAAAGGTCTCAGAGCACACAGTTTGCATCACAGAATGTATCACTTGGACAGCTGTGAGTGTGTGCCTTGCTTACATGGAGAAGAGATGACACCAGGATGTGATGCTCTGGAAAATGTTCTTCTCAGAAACTTTTTTTTGGCTTTTGGCATTCTGATGGATGTTACTTTGATATATAACCACCTACCTAAACATAGTTGAAGAACAAATACATACCTTCATAATTCCCTAATAGTAAGAGGCCTCTTTCATCAGAATGATGCACCCTGTCACACTGTACAATTTATTTGGGAAAGTTTAGAAGAATTTAATACACCAATAACACTTTTCCATTTTCAAATAAAAATTCCATTGTGCTGTTTGTTACCTCATTTTGCAAGGTTGTGTCATCTGACTAGCATGAACAAACAATGCAAACGTGTGACAATGCACTGAGTGAAACAGTGAGAAGTCCTGGAAGACAAGAGTACTTTGGCACGATCTGGATGGATGGACAACTTTTCCTGGTTAGGACAGCTTCTGATTTCAGTGCATAAAATGTTGCCCCTACAAGCAAGGAAATTTGTGGCACCCACAGTTCTGAGCAGTCCCTAGTACAGCTACCAGTCAAAGAATAACCACCACTTAGTAATCAGATTTGTCTCCAGTAAGTTTGAGATCTGAGTGATATATGGTGAGTAATATGCTAATTAGCACAAATACAACAATCAGTTAACTTTGATATTCCTTATTCCAGATATTCCAGTTACCTTTGATTTTTCTTTAAAAAATTACCACTGGTCTAAAAGCATAGTTGTCCTTACAACAGCGGCCAATACGAGCAGAAAACTGTTTTGAATAATTAGCCTCTTGTACCAGTTATTGTGTTCATTGAGCTCATGCACTAAAACCAGGCCTGTTATAAAGACAGAGCATTCCCCTGAAATGACATCTTCTCCTGTAAGAACACTGTAAATATATGGCTATAAATGTAATTTATAATTAAAATGCAAATAAAGTTTTAGTAACTTTGGTCACTTTTCAATTAGCAAATTGAATTATCACTCTAATGTCTTTTTAAAAATCTTTTTCAAACCTAGTTTTAGGTTCACACCTGCATTTTCATGAGGATATTCCGTATCGGGAAATGATCCTTAAAATGATGTTTAAAATGCAAGCACTAACCTTTTAGTAGAGATACAACAACATAGTGAGCTTTTATATGTTTCTTTTGGTTTGTCCTTATTACTAATAAGTGAATGTCTGTAAAGTGTATGTACTTTTTCTTAATGGAACATGAACCAGATAGTGAGCTTTTTATCTTTGTCCACTTTTACTCAAATTACTGTTGTAAGGAGACTTGTGTGCCGTTCCACTATCAGAGGAGTGCAGAGAGATGCTTGTCTGCATACGCAAGGTTACACCACAGAGTGGCCTTTCTGAGCGCTTCTCTGTCAATGGCACTGAGGCGAGAATGAGTATTTTCAGAAGCTAATTAACTAGGGGCCATCTTCATCACATGGCCATTATGCAGAGAGGCAGGGCCAGCAGGGCGCGGGCCGCTCTCTCCACACTTAGCCCCGCCGCTGCTTTAATTGTGCAGAAAATGTAATTTGTGTCTCAGTTCAAATTCCCTCTGAGAGTGCTGCTCACAGTGGGGGGGCTCCGGGCACATGAATAGCACTGCCATTCAACCAGGGACCCATGTGTGAGTGTGCGTGGGCGTGTGTTCTTTCTGCACCCACAGACGTCTGCAGCTTTATGAGCCATTTTTCTCATCCCAGTGTGTTTTTTCTTTGCTCTGTAAACATGGGCATAAGTTATTGTTGCTTACAAATCACATGGTATTGTTGGACAACCATGGTTTAATATAGTCATATAATGTGTAATTTATATTCAATAAAACACAATGCATAGTTAAAGAATAATAAAAAACAGAACCACCAATCCAGTCTATTTGTGCAACATACTGAAATGGTTCCAGAAACGAAATACTTTTTAATAAAGTACATTAAAATACAAATGATTTTTGTTTTGTATGCATGAGTAAAAGTGTGGTGTTTTCTTAGCTTGCTAGAAAACTATCTGCTTAACCTATCAATCAAATACTTATCCCTACAAACCTGCGCACTGTTACTCCAGAGTGTGACAGATCTAAAATCAGTAGAAGCAGTAATGTTGAAGCCTGAACATTAGTACTATGTTATGATACAATTTGTAGTAATGTGTTACATAGTGTCAGAAACCACATACACATTGAGATTCCTTAACAATAAGCATGGATTTGAAGCAAGCCTATGGTAGACCAAAGATACCATTTGGCCCCTGCACTTTTCTGATGTTGACCTGCTGCAGACTCCTGTCTCATAGTGATAGAGATGACATCACCACGCTTAATCACAAATGCAGCTAATCCCAAAGGTATTGGATGGAGCACTGTCACTCCAGTGTGTGACGGATCTAAAATCAGTAGAAGCAGCGATGTTGAAGCCTGAACATTAGTACTTGTCCATTGTTATAGATGTTATGAAGCAAGACTACGGTCATTTATACATGCAGTTTGTACAGTGATAAACTGGTAAACTGCTATCTACATTTGACTTGGGCCCATGTGCAAAACACAAAAAAAACAAACCATGTCCAGAGCACTGGAGTATGTTGTTCAAAAAACAAGGTTTGGTAGCCTATTAATCATTCAGACTGTACAAAGTTGAAATATAAGCAACATTGTGGTCCTTTTTGCAGGTACATGAAACACTTTACATGTGATTAGTTTAAAAGAAGCGTCGTGATCTTCACAAGTTATCTTTCTCAGCTCTGCCTGTATAATAGGTTCTGACAGCCAGGTATTATGGCAGTTCAGCAGAGTGCAGGGATTTAGACGGATGAAGCTCACAGAACGAGAGAGAGGAAGAGAGAGAGAGACAGAGAGAGAGAGAGAGAGAGAGAGAGAGAGAGAGAGAGAGAGAGAGAGAGAGAGAGAAAGAG
>JBBJLR010000024.1:10491287-10503753 GCA_037577145.1 Brachypetersius gabonensis
TGTGGGGGTGGGTGTGTGGGTGTGGGGGTGGGTGGGTGTGTGGGTGGGTGTGGGGGTGGGTGTGGGGGTGGGTGTGGGGGTGGGTGTGTGGGTGTGGTGCCCCTTGGTGTTCCAGAGTGCACTAGCAGTTTCACAAGTGTAGAGTATCTGTATTGGCCTCTGTTGCAAGTAGGATTGAGTTAATCTGGAAACTCACTGAGGCAGCCAAGTTTAGATTGCCATTGGAGTAAAAGTCCTCTGGGAACAGCCCTGTATTAGTATTGCACTAAACTTGTTTTTGTTCGGAGCTCTGTGAGCTCAGCCTCTCAATTTGTGTTAATTAAAATTATTTAAAGAAAGCTAGTTCTTGCAATTGTGTCCTTTTCGCATGCCCGACATGGCATTTCATGGCTAGTATATCATTTTATACCGTTGCTAATTAATTTAATCTCTTCTTATATATTGCATTAAACTAAACAATAAGACATAATAATACCTTTTATTTATGGGCCCCTTGCAAGGCACTCAAGGACACCTTACAAAATGAAAGAAAAAAAAACCCAAAAACTGCAATAAATAAGAAATAAATAACAAAATGTATGTGTAATCATAACAGTGCAAAAACGCAAGTGATACAGTCATAAAACACAATTAAATGGAATAAGCAAGTTAAAAAATATTTAAGTCTGGATTTAAAGGTGGAAGGTGAGTCAATGCTGCGGATCTAGAGAAGGGATTTTCAAATACGGGGAGCAACTAAGCTATAGGAACCCCATGGTGGACAAGCAAGCAGAGAGTGTGGTGAACAGATTAGAAGGGGAAGACCTCAGAGTATGAATGGGTGTTAAAACTGCAAAAGAACAGGGGTAATGTGTTCTATGGCAGAGGCTCTGGTAACAATACGAGTAGCAGAGTTCTGGATCATCTGAAGCCTGTACAAAAGCTTGTGAGGAATTATTGTAATTCCAACCCATATGGAATTACAATAATCAATGTGAGATGTTACCAGAATATGTACAAAAATGTTTTATATTGCGAAGATGAAAATATGCAGAACTGGTAATATTGTTCACTTGGGCTTTAAAAGATAAAGTGCTGTCAAGGATGCCACTCAAGCTCTTAACCTGAGGAGAAGAGGTGCTTTTGGGCCAATCAATTGTCAGGGAAACACTATCAGTTGTGTTGAGTATATATTTAGTTCCAACAAAAACAATCTCAGTTTTATCATTATTAAGTTTAAGAAAATTATTAGAGAACCTAGTTTTATTTCAGAAAGACAATTAGAGAGGATGGGTGGAGGGAGAGCAGAATTTGGCTTAATAGATATGTATAGCTGGGTGTAATCTGCATAACAATGAAACTGAATACCAAATCTTCTGAAGATAATGCCAAGTGCAAGGAGATAAATAGTAAATAAAAGAGGTCCCAAAACAGAGCCTTGGGTAACCCCACAGATGACTAGGGTTGTGTCAAGGGATAAATTAACACTACCAAGTCACCCAAGTAGCATGGAGGATAAACCCAATCATGGAGTAGCACAAGAGAGTAGGTGGTCCATACACCTTGATCTGAGAGTGCTCTACACAGAGTAAGGATTCCCATCAGAATGAACAACTCTCATGCACACACAAAAGGTATGGCTGTGAGTACTCACGGTCCGGAGAAGAGAAGGTTGCAGGGTTCAAGACAAAGACTCAAATGACTGAGCACAGTTTAGATAAAAATAGCAGAATTGAAATTGGTCAAAAATTACTAAGATTATTCAGCTATAGCAGCCATTTTCATGGATCAAGGAACTGAACCTGAATCAGTTATTAATGGAACAATAGAGGGCAGGCAGGCAGGTAAGTAGGCTTATATGGGAAGTGGAAGAATGACAAGGAATTTAAACGAAGATTATCAGGTGCTAGGTAAAAAGTACTGTGCTGTATAACCACTGATGATGTCAGCTGTCGATAGATATTACAAATGTTTGCATTAAAATGTTCATAAAAATTTTACATTGAGCAGTGGGATAAAGGTGAAATGCAAGGACAGCAGGTGGCTTTAGGACCTTATTAAAAGCAAGAAACAATGCTCTAGAGTTCCTTTCACTTATCCTAAACTGCATAGTAGGCAGATTTAGACATGGAAAGAGCACCCTTGTAAAGGGTATTTACAAGCCCAGTTTTACCAACCTGGCATTCCAGCCTCCGGCCTTTAGCTTTGAGAAGACGCAGCTCAGGGGCGCACCAGGGAGCAGAACGAGTAAAAAAAAAAATCCAACATTTTAGAGGAACAAGATTGTCCAGCAAATTATGTAGTCTATCATTGTAACAGGAAACCATCTCATCGGTTGTGATGACTGAGAATTTGAACATCTATAGACCTACAGAAGGTTATAGTGTACCAAAACTGTTCCTAACTGCCATGACAAAATATATTTTCATTTATCAACAACAAAAAACAAACCTAAACATATAATAACAATAACAGTAATAATAATGGGATAGCTCTCAAATTCACGCCTTAAGCCTTAGCCGCTATGACATGCACAGGTAGGCTACAGTTCACTCCCTCTCAGCCCCTTGCTTTCAATTCAGTCTCCTCTCACACATTCACAAAGCATATCATTAAACACAATAGGGTTTTTATCACAAGCCGTCATGAAATACTGCTGGGTTTGCATTGGAATTTAATTAGGTGTTCTGTAGGCTCACACATCCAGCAAATCTCTTGGATTTTCTTGGTCTTTGGTCACACACACAAACCTATATGCTTGCACACATTTATACTCGTACAGTTGCTGAAATACAAATAATGTAAGACTAGTTTTATGAATAAATATCTACATTAATACTGTCTACACAAATTTTGCTGTAGTAAAAAGTAAACTTACAGACTACATTTAACTATGAAAGAACAGGTATCAACGAGGAGGTGAGAAATAAAGCCCATTACTGTGAAAAGAAAACTTGGAGGTAGTTTTTGTCCTGAACACAATGTGTTGTAACTACTGAAAAAAAAAAAGTATTTGCTCCAAAAAATATCATTTGATAAAATCTTTTCAAACCTGCATGTTGCTATTGTCAGAAATAATTATTGTATCTAAAACACTACTGAAATTATGGAATATGTTCACACAGTGTGAACGTCAGGTACAAAGTGAAATTACCTTGAAATGTCCTGTTATCTAGGCAATTTCAGTTTGTTGGCTCATTTCTCATTTGAATGGATCTTTCCTCCACTATGGCTGCTGGGCTAGCTCTGTATAGGTTACTACAAGCAAAGAAAAGGGTAACCATATTGAGAAATGTGACTACTCTTTGACTAAATTACATTTGAGTATGAAATGTCTGTGAAATTAGGTTAACTTTTTGAATGGCTAGATCACATGTATGAGTGTTGGGTAAATGGGAAGTAGCATGTTTGATACAGGCTAGAACTAGGTTGTCTGGCAAATTAGACCTTCAAAAGCAAACTTCGAACAGTACACCCACTTTAGTTCCCTAAGGAACCTTTCAATTGATGTGTCTGTGAAAGATGTGGGAGTATAATATAACGGTTTAATACCACTTTTATGACCTATCCCCTGAATCCAAAACCTATTTAGGAACCTTGTGTTTAAAGAGTCCAAGAGCTGGATTTTAAATACTGACAGTATGCATGGTTTAGATTGTTAATCAGATCATGACTACAAGTGGCAGTGCAAATTTCCTAGAGCAAGGGCAGCCAATCTGGAATGGATATTCCAAATGGCTGCTGGTTATAAGTTTATTTGTGCTTATGTCAAACAGACAAAATGTCAAGAGCAGATTTTTACAAAGAAATTAAAAAATCTGCCTCTCTCTGTCCTCAAGTAATCCTGATTTCATTTCATGAACAAAATATGGTGGTTTGGAGAAAGAGGAGGAGTAGGATGCCCAAAGATGCTGCTATATCTACTTTTATAAGATAATATAAGAGATAAGATAAACCTATAATAGTACCACAAGTGGGAAATTCGCATTGCTATGCAGAAAGTGGACAGTACAAAGTTAATTTACTGTTTCTTGTCAGTACAAAGATGATTTTGGATACATGGATTTCACAGGCATATGCAATCCAAGCCCATAACACAAGCATGAATACATATTAAGGCACAATTTTTGTATAATTTGGCTAGTATACTGGTTGGTGTTGATACATGATGTGAGGACTCCCATGTGTCAGCCCTTAAAATATTATAAAATATAGGTGCTACATCAGTCACCAGCTTTAGATCAGGGGTGTCGAACTTCAGTCCTGGAGGGCCATGGTCAAGCATGATTTGGTGATTTCCCTTCTCAGAAATGCCTGGTTCGCTTCACCAGTTACTTGTCAGGTTTAGTAAATGTGTTTGAGAAGGAGAACCATCAAACTGTCAAACTTCAGGGCCGGAGTTTGACACCCCTTCTTTATATGAATGCTAAGACCTTTTTTCACATTGATGAGTGAATATTTTGGTAAATAAAGATAATAAAAATGCTTCGATCTCAATCTGGATCTCTCCTTGGAGCATTCTGGCTCTGTCTCCTCATTATTGTGAACAGCTCTGTTAGCAGGAAAGCTCTGTCCAGAACATTACAATAGTTATATTATTTAAGACTTAAAATACTTTTTAAGACTGTTTGATCTTAAAAAAGAACAGATATGAACTGACAAACAATTTGCAGGCTGCTGACAATCAGTCTGTAGAGCACTTTTAAAACTATTGCAGACTGGTTGACTTTTGAAAAACATTACCTGGTCATTTCTTGCTCCTTAAAACTGGCATTGCTCCTTAAAACTTGCCCTATTTGTCAAACACTCACACCTATGCACCCGATAACACATTTAATTAGTCCCCCTATTGTTAATTCAGAAGAGAAGAGAAAGAGAGTGAGAGATTTGCCCTGTAGTTTTGAGTAAACAACCAAATCATTACAGAACCATTCTTCCATTTCTTTTATTATTTCCTCCAAAATTTGTCGTAGCCATGCATTTTCAAGAGCCCAGAAACATTAACACAAATTACTGATTCATAAATGCATTACACTAATAGAGGATGGCAGAAGAACATTTAGTTAAATTTCGAAGCCACATTCAAATGAAGCCATTAGAATCGACAAGTAAATGAGCTATTCAGCATGACTGATAAATTCAGCTCCAAACAGAATTTCACAGGGTGAGTTTGATCATGCATTCAAACGCAATAAAAGTAGTAGTGTTATATCAGACACTCCAGCAATTCTTGTGCTTGTGGGTAAGAAAAGTCAGATGAATGGGTTAATTATTTTCATAAATACATTCCTTAATACAACTAACCAACAGTTCTTCCTCTATTCAGGCCATATGTTTTACCCCAATGATACCCCCTTCGATGTCGCCTGAAGACTCTCAGTTTGCTCACAAAAATCATTGTATTTACATGCTGTGAACCACCATTACCTTCAGCTAATGCCGTTAGCTTTTAGGGGGCACAGTAAAAATCAGCAGAGCATGTTCTGCTGAGTGGGTTAACCAGCATGGCTCAATGGATCAGACAGATTTTTCACGTCTCAACGTAAAATCACGGAAGCTCCTGCAGTACAGTTTACGGAACCACTTTTCTAAAGTTATTCTGAAGACAGGCCATGTATTACTGATCCTCAGAGGTGAGTTTTTGAAAATGTGCATCAAATGTGTTTTCTACTACTTCAACTGCAAAAGCCTCTACATCGGTCCACTTTTCATCTCCACACTTTCATGAACACATAACGTATTTATAGGTTGCTTAAGGCTACTGGACACTGGATGCGCCACAGTGCATCAAGACTTTTGGAAATTTCAAAACCATGATTTTTTACATTATAAGTATTACATTTTCATGATTTCATTCTTAGACCTCCATATAATGCTACATAAATTGAACAAAACTGACTAACCACATTGTCAATGCCCATATCCAAGGAGGTATATCAGTGTAGCTATACTGCTTGGCCTGGAGATTGTCATATAACCTCATGCCTCACAACAAGGTTGTGTTATAACACTGTTTTTACAAATTTTATCATAGGGCACAAAATCTACTGACCTACCCTTAATGTCAAAACAGACTTTACCCACCTCACACACTGCCACGCCTCAAATAGAAGCAGTGATATATTCAGAGAGGCTGAAAATGGCATGCATCTGTCACGCAGCTGCTGTGCTCTACATCAAACGTGGAAATGCTCAGGGCACTATGAAACAAATGTTAAAAACAATCCACTGCCTTTTGTGCATTTAACCATGCTCAGACTTCAAATACAAGTAGAACATGGAGATAATGAGCAATAGTCAACAGTGTGCATAATCTAATAGCAGCTGTGGTGGGGCCTTATTTCATAGAGTGCCTCTAAAACAGAGGAAAGGAGAGGTGGAGGACATTTTAATCCCTCTATCTGCAAGCATATTGTTCAGTCATTTATCTTAAGGCTTATAGGGAAATGATGTCAGACAAGACAAAATACAACATGACATAATACATCCATGTTCAATAGTAGCTACACTTGCAATAACACAATAGTATATGTAATAAGTAATAAGATTTATACCAAAAACAACTGATTGATTTAGCGCATTCAAATCAGTGAATCAGAGAAATTAGTGAATACAGAGATCATATGTTCGTGCATGTACATTAATGGACATGATTTCCAACACTTTCCTCCAATGTTTTACTATTGCATAAACATTATTAATTAATTGTCAAAGAGGTGGTCAGGTGTGATTTTAGTGATTTAGTAATTGAGTGATTTGATGTGAAATGGTTCATTGTAGAGATACATACCCTTTCTTTACAGCAGTGGCATTAGCTGAATCTAGGGACCATTTTACCTTACAATGCCTTTAATGCACCTGCAATGAATACATTTAGAAACCTGTTTCAAATCAATGTCTTAGATATTATGAAGCATATCTGTAACCATTGAGTGTAATAATTTTGGTATGACTCTTTAAAACAGTGCAATTCACATCAAATCACATTGGTGACTTTATTTTTACCTTTATGGCTGAATATGCTGAAATTTTCAATGCACCTGTAAATTATATGGAAAGTTTTGTACTTAAGGAACTAAATGGCTACACATGTTTAAAGGGTTAACTCTGACCAGACTTTTGCAGTGAGTAAATAAGACTGACTAACAACCTCTGTCTGTGTGTCTCTTTCACTTACACTCACTGAAAGCCAGGCTCAGGCTCGGTCACAGGCCCAAGGTTGAGGGGGCCTGTGCTGATTGGGGAAGACATTTCTCTTGGTCCAGAGCCTTTCTTCACAGGCTGGGACAGCACTGGGAAATGTGTGGAGAGAAGAATGTTCCCCAGCCTCATCTGAATCCATCGAGACTGCTTGCCGTACAAGGACATGGGGTGGATTTTCCTAGATGTAGTAAACAGTATTGGACAGGCACAGAATTGAAGAACTCTCTGCATTTCCACGCTCAGTCAAATCAGGACAGGAGACATTCACACCATTCGCTCACTCACTATTTTTTGCTCTTGCTCTCTGTTGCTCTCTCCCTCACTCCCTGAAGATGAATCCCTGTGCATCTGAGAAAGAAATCCTGCTGAAGGTTCTCACACTCAGCCCACCTAAAGTAGCTCTCTATAACATGATCAATATTTGACCTTCCACTGTATTATCATTCCTCTTCTTTTCCTTTATTCCCCCGTTGGAGCCTGAAATTACATTCTCTGCTAAAGGCCACCATGCACAGCAGCTCTTCAATATGATCCTGCCAAACTGTGCAGGGAAAGCATCGAATGGGGCTTAAAAGGAGAAAAAAAGCAGCCTAAGAACAGAGAGACAAATGAGAGATACAGATACAGCAGCTGCCATAATAAAATACAGGCTGATGCAACACAATGTGTTCTGACACATTGAAAAGTGCATGACCATGACAAATAAGTAGTCTTAGACATTTAGAATGATAAGAAAGTAGATACTGCTGTATTGCTACACAAGTAAGATCATTAACAAAATTTGAAACACTGGATTTAAATATGTAAAACAACAGCCATTACCCAACATACTGTTTTTGTCTTATTTCATTTTTTGTAAAAGCAGTCAAATTTATATTGGTAATACTGCATTATTCAGACAAGGCCAGGAGGATCACAAGGATCCTAAAATATCTGTTTATGCTGCATTTATGAACCTTAACTATCAACCAATAAATGTGTTGATAACTAAAAAAACTAGTGCATGCCCTAATAAAAAAAACAAAACGCTAGGGTATTTTAAATCATTCAAATTCTGCAAGTTGTCAACTATAAAGTACTTCTGTTGCATAATAAGGTCTTTCTGTTCAGCGTAGTAATTTTCATTATAGGTTTTATGATAATGAACACTTAAGCACTAAGGCTGTCCTCATATAAACCTGAAACATCCTTAAACCTATATGATACTATTCTCTTAAACATGGATGATGCTTTTTCATACGATGAGAAGGGTAAGCTTTCTCTAAAAAACAAACAAGCAATGCCATTGGAAAAACACTATATAAGAATTAATGGAACTTTCACTGAATCTACCGTTAACATAGAAAACTCCAAAAGAGCTTTTTCACAAGGCTGAAGACTGGGTGGGTGACCGGGGGCGGGGGCGGGCTGCAGCATGACTACTTCGGCTGAAGGTGCTGAATGGCTCTTTACTTTGTGCAAACACCCCAGAACAAAGTAAAACAGTAAAACAAAGTTTCCTTCTAAAAATGGTTACCTAGATTTTTGAGAGCCATCACTAAGTTTGAATACAGTAAGGTTGCCTAACCATTATGGTCTCAGTCAGGTGCAACTGCATATCAGGACATCTAAAGGAGTCGCTGTAAAACATTCAAGGCAAAGTGTAGGTTAATATTTATTACAAAAATCAAATTAAAAATATTAAATGTCTTTTTTATGCATCTAGTCTTTGTTTATTCTGAAAGTTATTCTAGAAATGATCTCAGGTTTTCATTTGCATAACAAAAACAAACAAACAAACAAAAATATATAAGGCTTCTGGTGGAAATTAGCATTTAAGAGAGAATGAACAGGATCCCAATTTAGAGAAATTTAGAGAAATTCTACAGTTTATTTGTTTTGGAAATGTGTCTGTTTACTGACCCACAACATAAAGTCCATGCCTAAAATGAAAGCAAACCCTCTGTGTAACCTTTTATACTTGACTTTACTTTTGCTTTACTTTACTTCTTTTGCCATATTGGCACAATAGACACAGCCAAAAACTGATTGGATTTACAGGGGCATGGCTGCATAATGGGACATTGTACCATTAAATTACCCCCTCGCGTTGGGCCTGGACTTGCCACACACACATATCCACTTCATTCAATCAGTTTTATACACATGCAGGACAAACTTTGTTCTTGACTGTTTCCTGTTGGTGCTGATATCCTGCTAGGACACATTGCACCACCTGCAAAGCAAACATATCAGCCCTTACAAACACACTGTGAGAAACACACACACACACACACACACACACACACACACACACACACACACACACACACACACACACATATGTGAAGGCCTTGGATGACAATGTAGACTGAACTCTTTTGTAAAAGCTCCAACAGTGAGTGCTGTCAGACGCAATGACTGTGATGGAACTGATGGCTAGCAACTTCAGATGACACATTAGACTCACACAGCTGGAACCACGTCCTAAAATCCCAATGCTAAGATCTACTTCTGTGCTGCTTTTTGACAGTACAACACACTGGAGCCACTTTGTTACTTGTATAAGTCTTGCAAATTAATTTTGTGTTGGCATTGAAGAACTCATAGCAATTTTCTTTTGATTAAAAGCTGCAGTGTTTTTGAAAATATGACTTTAATCTTTAGAAGAAATAAATTCAATTTACCCGAAAGAATGGATGATACAAAAAACCCCCAAAAACAAAACAAAGCAACCTTAAAACATACAATGATTACAGGAATAAGTTAATGTAAAATCAACCAAACAAAGCAAACATGATGAAATCCACTGATATAGCAGTGTTTGTGTTTGTGTGTGTGAAATATGTGTTTAAAGGCAAAATCCATAAATCCTAAGGGATTTATTTCCTGTTGGATTTCATTCTGATAAGAATAATAATCAAAAGACACAATAAAAATGGAAATGCATCAAATAAGTAGAACACAGTAGCTTTCTTGCTGAGAATGGCACTGATCAAAAGTGAGAGTAAATGAATACTGTGAATCTACAGTTGACTCTGTGATTAAAGGACTATTCTGTTTTTTCTTTTTTTGTCTTTCACATTTGTCTATTTAAACAGAAATACTGATCTAGAAATGTTCTGCTCTGAGTTATTAATCGCAAATCATTAACTGCAAATACAACCAAAACGTTATGGCAGTGTGATAAATTAAAGTGAAAACTGAAAATATTGTTGTTAATTATCTTTGAACTGTATTACATTAAAAAGAATACAACACATTATTTTTTTAAATAAACACTTGTTGCCACTTTGTAATGCTGCCATTCCTTTTCCAAACATATTCAAGATATTTACATCCCATTGTACCTGCAAATTATGTGTGCAACAGTATGAGGCCATTGTTGAAGCACTGCCATCAGGCCAGTCCAGCAACCAGCAGCTTGTTCCACAGCCATGCCTTTGTGACAGATGTAGAATGTGGTTCAACATTGTCATTGTAACCCCTTTGCATTGCATGGGAACCCCTGAGAAAAAATGTGCCCATGATAGCATATGATTGCATAATACGTTTTCTGCATTAATTCTGCCATCACAGAACACAATCCCATATCATGGTAGACCCTAGCTTTTGGATTTGTTGTTGGTAACAGTATGGATGGTCCTTTTCTTCTTTGGTCTGGACCACATGGTTTTTATTGCTGATCAGTCTGACTACAATTCACAATTTCACTGTGTGATAGTCCAAACGCCTCAGAGTCCAAAGATGTCATGTATGCCTCTAGACACAGTTAACATAAGATTTATTTTTGGCACAGTAAACGTTTAATTGGCATGTGAATCTAACTCCATATTGTAGTGCTGGACAAAAGTTTGCAGAAGTAATCCCAAGTCCATGTGTTTTTATCACTTACAGACGAATGATAGTTCTTACTGCAGTAAAGGGGAAACTGAACAAAACCAGACAATGCCAGACAAGGGAATGGGAAAATGACAGGCAGACATGTTACAGCTACGCATATTAGCAAGTTTCACTCCTGCAAGTTTTGTGAGGTTTAGTGTACAGATTGCACTCCAAGCTCTGTATAATCAGTTGTGATTGTTGTAGCAATCCCTCAAGGTCAATTATGATCAATCTTGGCATTGCCAGTTATCTGCATTTGGGATAGGTATTTCCAGATGGAAGCTGGTTGATATTAGTTGATGATAATGAAGGCCATTTTTTGTGCTGGTTTTGTTTTTGTTGATGTCTGTTAGATTTTGTCATGTTGTCATTAAAGAAAGTTTTAATATTTGAAGCTGGGATTAGACCATTTGCTTCTGACACTGGTTTGCTGTTTCCCCAGGACTGATGAAGATAGCATTGATGGAACTTCAAGAGTTTGGTATGCAGTCTAGGTTTCTGATGCGAGTCTTGAAGGTGCCAGTCAGGATCTATTGAAGATGTAAGAAATGAAGAGTAAAATCCCACAATAGGTTCTATATTTGGATTAAAGCAGTTTTCAATTAAGCTGATCACCTCCAATTTATAGACCTCAGATGTATTTTCACAGAGTTCTGTAGCCTTGTTATTTTTAGGGCTTTACTCCTTCAAGTGTTGGGATGCATTATTGGAAATCTAGAATCCTCTTTACCATCTTTACTATCTTTCATATTTTGAGAGGGGTTTGGCCATGTGTGGATGGACCAAAATTGCTTTAGCTGCATTGAAAATGCCTCAAGTGTAAGGTGTATGGTAATACTTTGTATAGAAATGATCGACTTAACCTCCAAGTCTGCATCTAGCCAAAGAGGTTCAAGCCCCTCATCAACCCTTAAAACTGATTTAAAAACAAATTACATGCTTCTGAGCCTCTGGCTTCAACTGCAAGACATTTAATTCAGACTATTTTGGATTATGTGCCACTTGTTAAAGGATGGGGAAGTTTGTCTACAACACTTAAAACAGGGTATCATTAAAAATTGATAGAAAAACTCTTGGCAAATCTGAGCCATTAGAGTGACTGACACGCTATTCATTCAGATGCTCTATCATGCTCTAATTAGGGTGAGTTGTACTGATGGTGTGCATGGTTATTTATCATCTAAATTTTTTTTTAACTTGCCAGAAAAAAAACATGCAGTCTAGCCGTGGATAATCTCTCATGACTGAATAAATGGCCAAGGCCTTCCAAAGTCATGTTAAACAAAGTGGAAATTTGCAGAAAGGATGGCATGCATTTTGGATGCTGAAAAGTCCCAGTTTGTGACCCCATGTGTGTGTGTGTGTGTGTGTGTGTGTGTGTGTGTGTGTGTGTGTGTGTGTGTGTGTGTGTGTGTGTGTG
>JBBJLR010000024.1:10523342-10540388 GCA_037577145.1 Brachypetersius gabonensis
ATTGCAGACAATCTTGCCATCAAGATTGTGGTGCGGGGGGTGGGGGGTGGGGGGGGGGGGGTTGGGTGTTGCTTGATTGGGGAGCACCTTCTTCAGGCCTCATACACTCCCATAGATGTTCACAACTGCTCAAATTAAAGTAACCGACTACGCCACCATGGGAATTTCACCCAAAGAATATACCAATTTTTGGTCTATAAACCAATAGTTTGGAACACAAGTTCGTTACCCAAGAGGCAGGAGACATGGTTCCATCTATTAAAACTAGTTTGGAATGGACAAACCATTGGCAGCCTTAGGCTATAACCAATGACAGGATTGAAGATGCTCCTGGGCCCATGGCTCAAAACGTTGGAGACCGTGATTGTGGAAATCATGGAACCAGTGTCTGCTAGACAAGGCCCCATCACAACTTCCATATCTATCTCCAGCTGGGGACAGGAGGGAATCAACTTAGAAACACCCCACTAAGACCAGTAACTGAGCCAATAATGGTCCCACCCGAATTGTGGCTCCACAACTTGGGGCTTCCAGTTTCCAGAGCCGGTAAAACTTAGGTTTCTTGAATACCATATTATATAGATCACATGCAAAAGGAGAAAAAAAAAATCACTGCAACCTCGCGCAGCACTAGGACGGCCCTCACGCTCCCACCTTAGAGCCTCAGCGCCAGCATCAAGCAAACAGCTAATGGCTGTTGATGCACCACCTGTTTTGAACTCATGTAGTGCACTATCCGACACCTGTTCCATAAACTGGTCCTGCAACACCACATCAGCATTTAACACGGCACCCGGTGCACACTGCCTTACCTTGTCCATAAGGCTCATCAATGCCACAGAAAACCCCACTAGGGTCTCCCCTTTCTGTTGTTTCCGTGAGAGAAACACCTCCTGCAAGGCTGTGTAAGACTCCGAACACCCATACAGCTCTTTTAACACAGCAACATTAACAGTATTTTTACCTTCTCTAAAACAATACCTTTCCTCTTCCTGTGCTTCCCCTTTAGTATGTAACCCATGGAAACACACTGCTGCTTTGCCTTGAACAAAATACTATTACACAATAAAAACCAATCACTAAAAGAGGAAATAAAAAAGAGAATGGAACACACGTCTCTGCTCTCAAAGGTGATCCTGCCGACTATGCCAGATTTGGCAAGAGGGGGGTTGGTTATTGGGGAGTACCTTCGTCAGGCATCATCCGCTCCCATAGAGGTTCACAACAACTCGAATTAAATTAACCAACACCACCACCTTGGGAATTTTACCCAAAGAATAAACCATTTTTTGGTCTATAAACCAATAGTTTGGAGGAGAGGCAAGTTTGTTACCCAAAAGGCAGGAGACGCGGTTCCATCCATCAAAAACTAGTTTGTTTAATATACTTTTACAAGAAAATAGTAAAACCAAAATATCACCCAAAGAAAATATCACCAATTAATGAGTTGTCCCACACCTACAAAACAAAGCCAGAATGAAGAGGAATCAGAAGTCTTCCACCTGCTTCATGATCTCCAACCTCCATCAGCAGTACCAGCCACTACTTGGGAGGGAGAAGCCACAGCAAGGGCAACAAGGTACCTGTAAAAAGATAGTTTCTTGCTTACCTGTTCATGCTGTAAAAGCAAGGTGCACCAAACAGGAAATGCCCACACAACAAGAAGGGATGAGTCTAGGGGAGCACTCTATTTATAGTGCGCCCTCCAATGGTGATTAGATGAATCACCTGGACCCAACAGCCATTAGTTAATTCACCTGGATCCAAAAGCCACAAAAGGCAACCCTTATCCTGCTACACTATCACAATATTCACAGCATAAGCCTAATTTGCACAAAAATATTTCAGAAGAAGAAAGAAAAAACTAAATGGAAATTTTGTTTCAATAGCAATGAAAATGTTGTTTCATAAAGAAACATACATTTTGGCTGGTATAAAATCTTGTTTTATTTTTATTATTAACCCATCAGTACACAGAATATTATTACAAACGGCTTCAAGGTTTTAAACGTGTTTTTGGCACATGTGAGACAAATTCTTAGGTTCTCCTTTGTTAGAAGACATTTTTACCTAGTGGCTCTTCTGAGGAAACATTGTGGTAGAATCATGAGTGTCTCAAGCTAAAATTTTGTGTTTGTCCTCACACTGACTCTGTGGAACTGAAGAAGATTCCCGATCTTCCTGATAGTAAGAGGTTCTCTTCATTTATGTATGCCAGTAACCCTAACCTCAACTGTCCTTTCTATGTGACCAAGAGAGAGATACAGTTTGTATTTCAGTTAAATCAAGCTCCTTGTTGTCAAGTGGCTTTTTATGAGCCTTCTGAGATTAAAGCTCTTTGAGTTTTCGTAAACCCCTGCATCTGTGTCGCCCTTCCCTAACACATATATGAATTTTGGAAATTTGGCCACTACTGGGAAAGATCACCACTGTTGCAAGACATATACAATGGTTCACCGCAGTCCTAAAGCCAGTGGAATTAACCATGATTCTCTTCTGGAATTTTTTTTTTATTCAGGCACACTGTCCAATAAGTTAAGACTTTCAAGCCTACTTTACTTTGCAGGAAAGACTCTATTTAAAGCATTCACTAATGTGTCATGTATTCATTAAAACTGTATTTTGTGTGTGCTCAGGTCATTGTTGTCTAATATATGTGACAAAAGTAGAAGAAGGGGGGTACTTCTTACAGCACTGTCTCACAGCAACCTTCTCCACATTCCTCTCCTAAACCACACTACATCTTCTCTACATTTCTCACAAAACACACTGCAGCAATCATAGTCAGATTTATCCTCCTGAAACTTAGTACAATAACATTCTCAATATCACTACAGCATCCTTCTTAATTCTACTCTACACAGAAATCAGTAAAATGTATTGTGACATTGCAGCTGAATCACTACATGTTTTATGCTGTGTCTGCACCTGAACTGTTCTGTAAAATATTCTCTGCACACTTTGGAGGCTCAGGCCCCTGTCAGTGTACCTCAGTGGTGTTTAGCAGTCTTGGGAATCGAAACCATGAGTTCCTATTCACAGTGCATTAGGATCCTGATGGCAGGATATAATAAATGTTGAAAATCTAATGGGAAAGTAAAAAATAAGTTTGCACTTTTTGTGTTTTTGTTTTTCAACAAGCATCCTGCAGGGCCTCATTCTTACCACCTGATTGTGCAGCTCTGTGCTGGTCCAGGGATGTTTCATACTGTGGCTTCATAAGCAGTAGCGCTGAGTCATAGCTTGTACCTATGCACGTGCTGTGTGCTAAGCAACAAGCTGTTACTCTCTGTGGACTCACAGTCAGAATGCCACCCTGTGTGGGACAGTAGGCAGGCAATTTGTTTCAGTCGTGCTGTGTCGAACTAGTCACAAACTACAAGATCCTTTAGTTGGGCATCAGCAGAGGCCTTCTCGGACCTGTTATGAGGTTTTGTTTTGTTTGCATGTTCAAACAATAGCATACACGCACGCGATTGTGTGTCAATGACTGCATGCCTGAAAGTCTATTTATGTTGTAAATGAACCCAGTGGAGAGGAAAGGAGAACGATGGGGGAGGAGAGCAAGAAAATTTCTGTCACAAATCCCATCTCCTTGACAGCTGTCATCACTCACTTTTTGCTGGGGAAAAAGGCTGGTTTAATTCTGTGGGTAGATGGAGAAAATAGTATTGAATAACCCCCTTGGTCAAATATTTTTTCAGGATTTCAGGCACTGTGATAAATTAGGTGCCCTCTGGATCAATACCTGCTTCTTTCTTCATAGCTCAAGATGGGATTTGTCAAAATAGGAACTCAAGAGAAGCCTATTGAGTTCAGTGTCTGAGGTGCGACTGTAATTTCGGAAGGTAGAAAGCAATAGGAAGTGGTACCTGTGTGAGCGTTGTGAAGTTTGAGTCTGCTTTTTTCATGTCTATACAAAATATTACACAGAGTACAAAGTGTGGAGTTCCAGCCATGGAGAACCATAACCATACAGATGTTCATAGTTTGGTTACATTCTGCCTTATTGTTTAATTTTATTTATTTGTTGTTGGAGCTTCACTGGGTCTCAGCGACCTAGCTTCCTCCCATCCACATCACCAGAAGTGACCACAATTATTACAGAACTGCTTGATTACAAAGATCTTCTTTTTAATTTTCATTTTCTTTCACAGTTTCGGGTACTTGGGGAAGCTTTTAGGGACACCAAATTCCGTAGACATCTAGTTCCTATCACCATCACTGTAAATTATTTTGACTTAGTATGGAGAATTTTATATCAAACCACTGAGAATGACTATGTTTACATCTTAATAACATGAATTGTGCAATCAGTTTGAAAAATCAATGGAATTATCCTTTGTCATAGGTTTATTTCCAATCACTGTAGCTATCCCTTCAACCGCCAATGTTTAAAGCGCCTATTTATATGATGTACTGGTGACGGCTTTGTATGAGTGGCGTATGAATTTACATTAGGCCTGTCTTTACCCCGGCTTTGTGCATGTTAACGGGGTAGAGTCTTAATTAAAATGTCAAGGTGGCGTGATGTCCCATTACGCCTCTGTGGCCTCTCTCTTCGCCTTTTCTGTCTCTGATCCTCCCCTGGGACCTATTAAGCAGTGGCCAGAATGATATGAAGTTCAAAGGGATGAGCCTGAAGGTTTTCCCACTCTGCAGCTTCTCTCTTCTGCTATCCCAGCATCCTCCCTGCCTGACCTTTAGCAGACAGTATCCGTGCTAATGCACTTGCATATCTAATGAGCAGGTCAGGGATGCTCTGACAGCCAGTGTGTATGTGATAAGACGCTTCCCCATACCGCTCTCCTGTCTTTAAATGTTACAGTCTCTCTCTTTCTTTCTCTCTCTCTCTCTCTCTCTCTCTCTCTCTCTCTCTCTCTTTCTCTATGCAGGGGGGAAAGGTTGCTGAGAAGGACAGGGCGTCAGCAGTCACTGTACTGCTGTCAGTGAGTGGGAGGAAAATTCTAATGAGGCTTTCTCTTACACATGTAATATAGTTTTGCACTCATAAATCACAAAGTGCTGGCAGCATCAATAATGTTTATGTGGTCATTAAATGCTTGAGCTCATGCTGATTGTTTGACGTCCTTGTCACAAGGGTTAGGTCCTCAAGGTATCTCTCTCTTTGTCTGTCTCTGTCTCCCTCTCTCTCTCTCTCTCTCTTTCTCTCTCTCACCAGAAGGAGACTGGAATCTTTGTTTTGGTCAAGCCAACAATTTCTATCTGACTAAGCCCTGAAAATAGTCAGGTTTCCATCCATGTATTATGAGTATTTAGAGTCCATGAAAACAGCAAATATAAAACCACCACTATTCATGTGTTTATTTGAGACAAATAACCCTTTTGTCAGAAAAAATAGAAATACAAAAATTTGATGAACAATGTCAGCTACATTGGAATGTTGCATTTATCTTACCTTAAATATAACTAGAAATTGCCTATAAATGTTTAAATTAATAAGGTAAATTGGGAAATTACAGTAAAAATCACATTTGTTAAAAAAAGTTAAGTGACCATTCTGTCATAAGTGAACACACCACAGTAAACAGTGTAAGCAATGTGAAATTCTTCCTCTGTGTTTAACCCATTCACCAAGTGAAGTAGTGGGCAGCCAGGAACACAGCACCAGGGAAGCACCGTGTGGAGACGGTACCTTGTTCAAGGGATCCTTAGAAGTCACACTAGCAGTCCTGAGATTCAAACCCACAACCTTCTGGTTACAAGGCTAACTCCCCAACCACTAGGCCACCAAATGCCCCAGGTAAACAGGCAAAGAAAATTTTTAGCCATCGTATGTTAAAGACAAATATACATTCTCAAGGAAAGTGCTGCAAATCATCTGTCATAGTGCCCAATTAACAGCTTTGTGAGAAAATAAAGCCCTTGCTGCCCCTTTATTTTAATAAATTCATTACATTCGTCTAACTTTAATTTATTATCTAATACAATCCCAAGATATCTTTAGTTACTGACAGGCTCAATAGGCTGACCTTTGAAGGTGGTCAAACAAGGTGGAGACTGTTTTCTAAAATCAATTGACATTTCTTTAGTCTTAGGAGTGTTCCAAGAAGATGGGCACCTTTACCACTTTGCAATGAACATATCTAAGACAGTATTGTATCATGTTTCTCCTCTTTTTCCATTCTAGAGAAGAATGGCAAGTGCTGTATTGTCCCACAATTAGTGCCTTAAGAAGAATGTATAGGTAAATGTTATTAGTTGCTATTACCTGCTGCACTCTGTGACTTCTGAATTTTCCATTCAATCTGTCATTAAGAAACAACTCTGTATAGAAAAAAAAAAAAAAAAAAAAAAAAAAGAAACAACTCTGTAACCAGTTTCTATAACCAGAATACGGGACTGGATTTAAGTCTGGCCTTTATTGGGGAAATGCCCCACACCTTTATCATCATGTTTCACTAAACACACTATTTTAGGTGTTTCTACAGAGGCTGTTTAAAAGATATGGGGGCTTGTTTGTATCACAACAGAATAAAAAAAGTCTAATGGAATAAACCTACATTCCGTAACTGAAGGTACTGAAGGTACTATACTATTGGAGGTACCATCCCAGAGAAATGAGGAGCTTTACCCCGTTATATTGCCTTATACTATGAAAAATAACTGACTAAACTATACTTTTATGGGGGAAATACTGTGACTGAAGTTAGTGCATCTTTAATTAAAGCCTCATATTTAATTAAAAATACCTTGGATTCTGGTTACCCCAAAAACCTGTCAGTATTATATTAAAAAGCAGCAGAAAATAAAATGTGAAACAACTCTGCAACTAATATATTATGTAAACACATGAGCCAAAAATTCTCATGCATCATTTATTGGTTGGTTACTTGTCCGCTTGCCTTTGTAACAGCATGAACCTTGTCAGGTAAGGATTACATCATTCTCTTGAGACAGTATCTGTCCTTATTTTATACTGGTGCTGTCATTTAGGCAAGGGAAGTTGTAAAAAGGATAAGAGAAGATATATTGTATGTGACTAATTTTTCACCTGGGCAGCCCAGTTTTGAAAGGAAGACCATTTGTATGACATTAGTGTCTGTGATGCCTTAAAACTTTGAGAGATTTTGCCATCATTTTACTACATTCATTGTATATTTATTTGTCTCAACATTAATTACATGTCATTTTTTAACCACTCTATAGCTAGTCAACAAGTCAGTTAGAATTTGCAGAAATTTAGATATACATCACCTAAACATCTAGGACTAATGTGTGAGTAAACAGTAATCGTATTCACCTAAATATAAACTTTGACAATTCTATAGAGACAAAACATGCCAGTGGCAGCTGTCACCACAATTTTATGTCTTTAGCATGACAAGCTGATAGTCCCCCTGCCCACACAGGACATGCTGGAGCATGCTCATCAGGGATTCGCAGCACAAAGCAGTTCCCTTGATAGATCTCCCACCGCTGCTCTTTGCCCCTGCAGCAGACCTGTAGCCTTCGGTAGGGCCGTCCGTAAGAGACCTGCACTGTCTCTGCGAAATCCCTCCCCCTTCCCCAGACAATTATCCCTGAGCCTGCCACAGAGTGACTCGTCCGGGGTCAGTGCTCCCTAGCCCTGCCTAATGAAGCAAGCCATGCCTGCTGGGGCCGTAATCATCGGGGTATGCATACATCTACCGCCACGCCTCATCAGTGGAGATTACCATTCACAAATCAATGAGGGGTGCTTGCCCCCCAAAACTCTACAATTCATTCACTGCACACAGGTTAGAGCTCATCCGTAGTTCATCACGGCAACGGAAGCGGGTTGGGTTCAGCCTCAACCCTCCGATGAAGCCTGGAATGATAGATCCTACCAACAGTTGTAAACTATAAATCATGTTATGAATCATATTAAATTCACTGTGAGCAAAGTCATAACTATATTAAAGAGCTAAAAGCAATCTTGATTTAATCTTTTATATTAAACCATGTGGTGGTAAGTTTAACCAGTGCAGCAACTTAAGCCAACTTAACACACACACACACATACACAAACACACACACACACACACACACGCACACACACATGCATATACTCACACTGTCCTCTGCTTCAGTGGCCCCATCTTATTAAAGGCTGCTGGTGCAGCTACTGAGGAGTTATCATAAGCGTTTTATTATTGACTCAGAAAATATGATAATTTAGAAATCAAATGCCGCCTTCCACCAGTTGTGCCGTCACTTTCAATTTGAGCAATGCTGCCTGGCTTTAATAGGAGCAATGCAATAGAGGAAACTTCATAATCATCTCGAGTTTCCTTTTCACCCCCACCTCCCAACAGTTATTTATTTATTTATGTTTTTTAATTAGAATGTTATAATTGAGGTCCCTCACCTATTGCACCTATGTACAAAAAAAATAAAACAAATTTAATTAAAAGTTGTATCTCCTTTCATAGGGGAAATTGAATTATGTTTGAAGTGGGGGAGATTGCAAACTGACAACATGTTTTCTTTATTAACTCCTCCACATTTTATTCCTTTCCCCACACCTGAAGAATTTCCGTGCAATTTAATTTTTATCACCTTCGCCAGACTGATTTTTACCCAATGCTAATTTTATACAAATAATCTTATAAATGAGCAAAGAGAAACAATTTTCTGTTTCACACAGGAGGCAACTGTAAATAAAATAGAGTGTGTTAAAAAATAACACACTTGTCACAAAATGTTTTTTTCTGTGACAACATCTAGACACCTGTCTGCTTGCTGATAGCATAAATGGACTCACTCAAACACATGCACAAAATGCAGTTTGACAACAAATGCCCAAACTTTGGCCTATGACTATGTACTGAATGTTTTTTACATTAATAAAGATAGGAAAGTTTCATCCCTCTTCATCAACAGTAACCTATAGATTTGCAAATCAGTTTTTTCCCTCTTCTCCTCAGGGATTCCCAGAAAAATCCCCACATAATCCATTCTCTGGCACATCCCAGACCTGCAATGACATATCACGGCTTGCTGAGTAATTCCCTCACCCCCAGTGCTCTCCCTGTGCTGGACTGGAGTGACCAGAGGAAGCTGTGATAGCCTTTAAGTCTCTCAGCACCGGGATAAGAGTGCCGAGCCTTTTCCTGGAGTACAGATGGGGGTAAGAGGGGGAGAGTAGGCTGGCTAGCACTACTGATGCGGAGAGCCTGGGATAAGCCTGATCCAAGCTAATCCTTCACACATGCCACTCTCCACCGATAATGGCTGCACTCTCTCCAGCCCTTATCAATTCCATGCTGCCACAGTATTACCTAGTGTGTGCTCAGCCTGATGGAAGATTTCTTTGCCCAAAAGCCAGGCGTCAAATGCAGAGGCTTGTGTCTAAACAATGGAATGAAAACAAGCAAGCTCCTCCCATTGCTATTTTTATTAGTCATGATAATCACTTGGCTCACAATGAATTGTTTTAGAGAAATAAATGGTAAAAATGTGAATTAATTTTAAGTACTACCCCTCATCAGAAGAATTTGATGCAAATTTCACTATTCTAAAAATCTTACTGAGTCAGAATAGTAGTGATTAATGTATATGAAAGCTTGTTTATTTTACATACACTATCAGAGCAGAAAGGTATAAGCAATGTATTGTGTGGCAAAATGGGACCCACTGACAACATATTATACACGTTTATTTAACTTTACTTACCTAATGCACATTTTACCATAGTTAATATGTAATCCAAACCACAGAGGGCATATTTAAGGAAAGTGGAAAGTGTGTCTAACACCACCACTGTAAGGAAATCAGTATGTAATATCACAGCGATGTAACACTTTTAGGCATCCTGAAGTCCAGCATTTCATTAATCTATACAGTAATCCAAATCCGGACAACAATAATAAGCAAGCCATGGGAAACTTTGCCTTGGAAAAATCCCTACAAACATGCAAAAGAAAAATTGAACGGAACCATTCAAAGGAAAAAAAAGGCGCATAAGGAAGAAACACTAAGAGGAATCAAGACTCAGAAGAGGAACTTATTCTGCTCTGGACAAGTAGGACAAACTTCTTCCCACTCGCATTACAAGAATATTTTTTTAGAACACCTTCTGAAAGGCTCTCCATGAAGCCAATGGTAGTTCTCCTTTGGCATTACTCCAAATAACCTATACTTTTAAGTGTGTAACATCAAACTGAGGCACGTACAGAGGAAAGATCAATGACAAGTGCCATTCACTGTGAAACGTCTGCTAAGGGTCCTTATTGTCCATATGTTAAAGAACGGGCAGTTGTACAAACAATAAGATAATGATGCAGGCTGTCAGTGATGCATTCTGCTTTGACAGGAATTGAAACCCAAACCATGGAAGCCATATTCAGACACTTTAGATGTGCTTGAGGAGGAAGCTCTAATGACCATGGTCATGAGTATGTGTAATTAGTGATAGGAAAAGCAGTTATTCTATGCAAAGTAAAGCATAATCATACATAATCATCAAGCCATAGGATTCAGTAACTGGCCACACTGCCTGAGTCACAGCAAACATTGTTTAATTGTGCAATCGATCAATTTAATGCCATTTTGTGTATTGCGTGATTAAGACACAGAGCAACACTTAATGGTTACTTATACACAAAGGAAGACTGTGGTTTGGCCTGGTGTCGGACATGTATGCAGCTCAGCAGCTCTTTATGGAAAGCAAATGCTGTTGTAGCCTTGGGGGTGGGGGATGGGAGTTCTCCCTCTGTGATCTTATGGAGAGAAAAGTGAAAGATGGAAAATTGTTGGAGGCGAAAAGGGGAGAGCTAATGGATCAAAATTACCCCCGTCAGAAAGTTTTGACGAGCGCTGACGAAATTGCTTTTCTACCCCCTTCCCACCAAGTTTCAATATGAGACGCAGACAGAGAAATCCATCTGTAACGCGGCCATTGTCATTGCCTCGCAATTTACACCCATTCCTCTCAACAGCGGTTCCTGTGCTTGATGGCGTGATAAATTAATCTTTTTCCGTGCCACTGCGTCAATTCTTTTAAGAGAATACATTAAAAGGCGCTACAGACGTTTTTTTCTGGAGTAAACATTTTTTTCTCCCTCTCAGTCACCATGACAAATCATATTCTCTGGAGATGAAGAGAAAGGGCCTGAAAAAATGGGAAAATGAGAGGAGAGAAGGATGGAGGAGTAGGAGGGGCGGGAAAAGCCATTTTGGAGAGCTGTCGCGCTAGCTGGATCAGTCAGACTGCATTGTTTGACGGAGTGCTGTGCCCAAGCCCTGTGCCAATGACAGTTGTGGTTGTTGTTAAAGAATTAAGTGTGACCTTCACTCTAATCATGTTAGACATTGGAGGCAATGTATTTAATCATCAGTCACTCAGCACTCGACAGAGTGGAGAGATGGTCCAACACAAACAGAATAGTGCACCAATACTGGACCAGGACGTTACTAAAAATGGCACTCTTTCATTCAACATCAGTGCTGTCAACATCCTCCATTTGTAATCACTAAAACAAGTGCCATGGCCCACTCTGATTCTTTCTGGCGTAGGAATGTGTTAAAGTTACTATGGCTGGAAACACAATGGTGAGGGATGCAATGAAAGGGTCTGAGCGGATGAATATCCCTGTCTTAAATATCTGGCCCAGGAGGGACACCCTGTCTCAGAGGAACAGTGCCAGATACTGTGGATCTGTGAACTGTAACAGTGGATGGCTGGGGTGGGGAAAGTGCTTCAAGGAGGAGAGGAAGCAAAACAGAGGGAGAGAATGGATGGGAAAATGTAGGATTAGGAAGAGAGTTGGAAATAAAATACTGTTACTCTCTTAACCATTAACAGCTGTCCGCTTGGATGACTAGGGCAGATAAAATGAAAATATATTATTTTGAATCACTTATTCTCATTTTTATTACAAAAAATAAATATTCTTTGTAGTCTTATAAAGTGACTCTGTATGTTTGTTCACACTCTTTTGAAAAGGAATGCAGTGCATCCAACAATAAAAGCAACATGGTGCTTTTTATTGCCATGAAATTCAGATTATGCAGATCTGGTTTAATTATACATAACAACATAACTCCTGTGGTGGAAGATTCAAACTGGTCTTTCCTAAAGTTTTTGAAATGATCATCAGACAGAAGAAGGATTTGGATTAATGTACTAAATCTAATTTCTAACCTAAAATCAACTAGTGGAGTTAAACTAAATTTATGCTTTAACTTTATGGGGCCGAATGGTTCAATTCCTCAGTTTTATAACCATGTGGTTACCACAACTGATCTCTGTTACAGCAAATATTGCATGATTTAGAGGACACTGGTAAAATACCACTTAACTTATTGATTTTAGGTTCGCGTTTAGTACTTGTTAAAAAGTTCTTTGGAGATATGCCATTATTGGTAATTTGTCATGAGATTAACCCCTAAAAAAAGACGAAAGTTATTTAAAAGACACATAGGATTTTATAGAAAAATTCAAAATATCACCATCACAAACAAAGCTGGGCTATTTACTATAGACATTAACAGTCTTTACACAAATATATCCACTGAATTGGGCATGAAAGTGGTAACTGAAGCCTTTAAACAATATCCAGACCCCAAAAGGCCAGATAAATACATTTTAGATCTGTTACAAATTAGTTTGACCAGAAATGATTTTGAGTTCAATTACCAAACTTACCTGCAAATTCAGGGGACTGCAATGGGCAAACAATTTGCCCCAGCTCATGCAAATATTTATATGGCAAAATGGGAAACATCTCTTTCAGAGAAATGTACCCAGAGACCATTAGTCTATTTGAGATGTTTTTAGATGATATTTTTGGAATCTGGACCCATACACTGGAAGAATTTGAGAAATTCATAATACTGGTCAATACACACCACCCCAATATTACGACCAAACACACAATTAGAGAAGATGCCATTGAGTTTTTAGATACTACCGTTTATTTTAAAGAACATACAAACAATTTTAAAACATTGAACACCAAAGTCTATTTTAAAAGCACAGATGCACTCACAATTTTACATAAATCTAGTTAACATCCTAAACATACTTTTAAAGGTCTTATCAAATCACAGTTAATTATAATGTACAGGCTCTGTGCAGAAGAGAAGGATTTTAATAATGCAACCACAATACTTTTTAAAGCTCTTAAACACAGTGGTTATGGCAAAAGGTTTTTAAGATATATAAGGTCAAACACAATAATGGAAATGAGAACACAACAAAATAAATTTAAAACACATGAAATTAATTTTGAGGGGTTAAAAAGGGGTTAATTTTGAGAAAGGGGGTTCTATAGCATTGCTCCAAAGAACCATTTTTGTCACCTTTATTTTTAAGAGTATATGGAGGGAAAAAGTAGGAAGGAAGGATAGAAGGATAGACAGAGGGCGTGCAAGGAAGGCCTCGGGCTGAATGCGTTATGGGTTCAGGAGGCCCCTGTGGACCTTCTCTCTCCCACCAAGGCACAGCAGTGCATCACTTAACTCCTTTCTACTGTGGTTCCTCACTCATAAAAGACTCACTTTTAAGGGCAAAAATGGGGAGATCAATCTTCTTTACTGGGGTTATAAAAGTATAACGCTACATTAAGGGTCTACTGATACCGTTAGAACAGCAACACACATTCACACACAGCACAAACACTCTCCTTTGTTAGCCTTTTCCTGTGCAGAGCATCACCCTCAGTAATTCCTAAGTGACCCCACGGGGGCCTTGGGGCTTATTCTAAAAGACAGCATATGGCAGACTGTAGAAAAAAACGAACTTCCTCAAGTAACCTTGAGAGCCAGGGTCATTCCTCCCTTAGTGACTGTAAAGAAAATTTATGTGTCTGTATATGTGTCTGTGTATATGTGTCTTCAAGTGCTTACGTCTTTCATCCTTTTTGCATCCCTTCCTCATCCTTTTCCCTGACAATACATACGGCAGCCTTATTATTCCACTCCTTTAACTATGCATTACTCTTACACACTCCCGGTTTCTCCCTTCCCTCCCCTCGCACCAGGCTCTATTTAAATACAAATGGAGCACTCTTAAAAAGCAATTGTCCTCGAAGCGCAGACGCCGCTGTAGTATTTCGCAGGCGGCCTGTGTCGCTGCTCCAGAGGCGCATATGTGGAAAGAGTGTGCTGAGGAATTATTGGCACCCGGGCACTGTTTCCAAGGTTACAGGTTATTATGGGTTTGAGAGGGTGTAGTATGGGCCTGGAGAGAGGGCTGTGATAGAGAAGTGGATGAGAATTGGGAGAGACCAGATGGTGCGCTGGATGACACGAATTAAGACACATGTTGAGCGGTGTCAAGCGATGAATCTTACTCTTACTTGTGTGCTTTAAGCTGCAGATACATTGGTGGATGAACTTTCTACAGCACTCATTCTCAGAAGTTGAAAGGGTAATCTTTGACAACATCATCTGTGATGTTAAAATTCAAGCTTTTGTTTTTACTTATAACTCAAGGAAAGAACTACAGTTCTGATTCAAGTATGAACTTTTAGCTTGTGTTCGTAAGCAAATGTTCAAGGGTATGTTGAAAGCTAAGGACTTTATGACACATGCAGAAGCCCTGAATAATACATTTAGTAATTTCATGAACAGTTTGTGATAGTATTTGCAAAATGACAGTGTATTCAAATGAGGGGCCTATAAGTGTGAAAGTAAAGTGACCATTCTGTCATACGTGAACACACCACAGCACACAGTGTGCACAGTGCAAAATGTTTCCTCTGCATTTAGCCTATTAAATAAATCAGTGGGCAGCCAGGAATACAGCACACAGGAAGCAGTGTGTGGGGACGGTACCTTGGATGTGCTTAGCAGTCTTGGGAATCAAATCCCCAACTTTCTGATTGCAGGGTGAATGCCATAACCACTAGTAAAATTACTTAGATGTCTCCATTATGAGTTCACTTGGGAACAATGCTTCATTGCTGTATTATACATGGAATAAATGTCTGTCACTTTGGTATATACCATGTAATTTACTCCATAACACATCCTCATAAGTTCACATAAGCAATTAATATATACTGATGTTAAAATTATGCATGTACTGTGACAGATTGCCTTCAGATAAAGTGCTGCCTTCAAATGTGTCATGATTTGAATTTGACCAAAAGTTACTGTTGCGCACACAGTCTTGTTTTTTGCAGAAAGACTAAACATGGTTACATTCTTGGCAGCTGGTAGCCTAGTGGTTAAGGCATTTGCCCTGCAATCAGGAAGTCATGGGTTTGAGTCCCAGAACTGCTGGAGGCACCACTGAAGTATCCTTGAGCAAGGTACCGTTCCCACACACTGCTGTCCGCTGCTTCACTTGGTGAATGAGTTTTACACAGAGGAAGAATTTCACTGTGTGTGCTGTGGTGTGTTCATTTTGTGTCAGAAAAGCAATTGTGAATATAAATTTATCATGTAAGTCTTTATGAAATTAAATTTACAGTTAGCGAGAGTGACCATTCTGTCAAACGTGAACACACCTGCTTAGCAGTCTTGGGGATTGAACCCACAACTTCCTCAGCGCAGGGCAAACGCCCTAACCACTAGGCTGCCAGTTGTTATGTAAATATATCTGAATAGTATTGCCAAACAAAAGTAATAGCCTTCAACTTTGTTTACTTTGCTTATTTTCCTTTATAAAACATGTTTGATTCAACAAGGGCTTTATAATTAGCTGGTGAGTTGATGCAAGTGTGTCAATGTCAAAACCTTACAATGCGCAATGTAGCACCCCCCCAGCATTGAGTGTGAAATCCACTGATCTGTGGATTCCTTTCAATGCTTTTCAAAGCGGATGGATTTCCAATGACTGCTCTCAAGAGACTGGCAAATATTAATATTTTAGGAATGCATTATCTTCACTCTCTCCATGTTGCCAGATATACCATATTCCACTTTGATGTGTGTACGAATGGATTTTAGGGTGGTTATTCTTTGACCAGGAATTGCAGTTGATCTTCAGATGGGCCAGGGATGACCTCTTTCTTTAAAAACATTAATAACACTGAATGAATAAATAGGCAAAAAAATAAATAGTGGATTCATTTTGTAATAGCATGAGAACAATTACTTACAGACCATTTGACATTTTGGAGGGACGTGCCATAAAAATATCTGCAATAAGGTTATTCTCCTGTTGAGAAAAATACTGAAGTATGTTCCTTTGTTTGTCTGACTCCACGGGAAGGCCCAATATAGGCACAAATCCTTTAGCCATGCCACTTCCTCAAGCTAGCGGTTTCAGGGGAGGAAAAAGGAGGGGAGAAAGAGGGACCTTGTGAAGATGAAGCCTCCTGCAAAGAAGCAATTAACAGCATGGTACTGTCAAACTCTCTCTCACTCTCTCTCTCACTCACTCGCTCTCTGTGCCTATCCCTCTTTTCCATTTTCCCTCCTGCTTCCCTATTTTCCCTTCCCACATGCTCATTTGCTTCCATCTCTTTCAACAAGGCCATGAAGGGAAAATGATTCCTTTCTCATTAGTCTGCTACGACACAGTAGGAAGCAGAGGACACTGTGTCAGTTTACATGCTCAAATCAGGGAAAAAATCTTTTTAACGAACATTAACACAGACAGGCAAGGAGATCTGGCAAATGTCCTCTCTGTGCAGTCTCTATGAAACATGAATATATATGTGACCTGATCTGGCAAAATGAGTCACAGTGACCCAAAATTCAAAATTGAGGTTTTTGTGATCATTAATAAGATGAGAAAATAAGATTTTAAATTATATCTTGGTCAAAGCTGTATCTTAAACGGTTGTAAAGTTACAGTCATTTGAATTCTGGTCTCACAACACCATTTTCCAACTGAAAAACCGAGAAAATCTCATTTAAAGTTTTTGTCAGTTTTTTGTTTATATCTTTAACAATCAATAGCATTCAAAGAGATGCACCCAGTATTCAACAACAACATTTTTACTACAGGCTTTTAGATACTTAAAATACATTAAATCAGACTGAAGACACACCACTAGAGCCAAAGAACTCATTGACCAACTTGATTCAGTCTTGCTGGCAGCAGCAGAGCGTAAACTGGAGACGTCCACTGAGTTTAAGCTTTAGCTATTTTGCATTATTTTG
>JBBJLR010000024.1:10627804-10640853 GCA_037577145.1 Brachypetersius gabonensis
ACGATCTGTTGGTTAATCTGTTCATTGAATACTCAAACTATTGTTATTCATAATGGATACCTAAAAAAATCAGTAATCTAAATCAATTTGAGTCAGCTACACTGCTGTTTGTTATAGTATTTGAGCTGTATCCTTACTGTAACACATCAATAAACTGAGGGGCAGCAATATAATAACTGGGCACCAACCAAATTGTAATTGCAACATGATTCCACAGGTCAACAAAAAACTGTAATCATCAGAAACCACAACACACTTTTGTAGATCAGTTTTTAATACTGATTTCGTTTTTTCAGTCACATCAACTTTTTGAATTATGATTAATATTAGACTTGCAATAGACTTGCATGCGGTTTTTAATAAACTGCAGCACCAATCAAAAACTGTTTCAGTATTTTCAGTGTGAAGTCAGACAGGCCACACTGTGGCATAGATATAATGATCAGAGTCAGTCAGCTACCACTGTTTCTTCACAAACACTCAGCTTATGATTATTATATGATCATTATACCAACTATCATGCAACATAAAACTATCACAAAAACTGTACGTGTGGGAAAAACTAAACATTAAAAGAAAAACATTACAACAGCCACATAAACTAATCGCTGATGACCTGCTGACCTGTGTTTTCAATGTGCTTGTGACTTTTCCTCCCTCCAGTGGCTGCCACAGTAAAACAAATGCTTTTGTTTTTTATTAAAGCATTTAATTACATTTCTCCAGCCTTTTTCATAGAAAAGAAAGTAAAAACTAGTGATGTACATGTGGGGCAGCTGGTAGACTAGTGGTTCGGGCATTCGCCCTGCGATCAGGAAGTCGTGGGTTTGATTCCCAATAGTGCTAATCAAGGAACTGTCACCACAGACTGCTCTCTGGGTGCTGTGTTCTTTGCTGCCCACTGCTTCACTTGGTGAATGTGTTAAATGCAGAGGAAGAGTTTTGTGCTGTTCACACTGTGTGGTGTGTTCACGTATGACAGAATGATTTACATTTTACACGACACCTTATATTTCTTCATTCCCTTTTCCCTGTTTCATTTCTCTCTTTTTCTTTCTGCTGCACCTCCCTCTCTCTCTTTTTGTAGGGCCCGAGGGTTGTAACCTGTTCATCTATCACCTCCCTCAGGAGTTTGGGGATGGCGAGCTCATGCAGATGTTCCTACCTTTCGGTAATGTCATCTCCTCCAAAGTGTTTGTGGATCGGGCGACAAACCAAAGTAAATGCTTTGGTGGGTAATAATGATAAAAACGTAAAGATTACTATCATTCTTATTCTCTCACTATTAATGTTTTACTTCATTTCTCTACCACAGCAAAGCTTTTTGGAGATAGACAAGAAAAAAAGAAAGGAAAAAGACTTGCAAGGATATAGGACAGTGCCTTTTGCACGGTGATCAGTGAGGGACATTAGAGTGGAATTCGCTGAGGGATGCGAGATGTGTTTGATGTGTCCTACTTATGACAAAAATGAGGCTCTGTATTCTAATTAATAATATCTCCAACTCCAGTGGGTTGCTCACTTATCAGAGGCAGTATGTGCATGAATGAACATAGCACTGTTTGATTTGAACTTAATATAAAGCTCTATAGTTAGTGGGAAGCAGTTGAAAGGCTTCACTGGGACATGAAGTGCTGAAATGCTGACCTAGCTAAAATGACTAAAGTCGCTTAGGTCTGGAAGACTGAAAGAAGAATATGCTCAAACCTTTGGCTTTGAAGCTTAGGAGTAATACAGTAATAGTAAGGCCATCATATAATTTCAATGACAAAATAGATCCAAGTGTTACTCTGTAGACGTACCTTTCCTTTTCTTGATTTAACATTCTAGTTTTTAGGACTGCTGGATATCCTGCTGAATCACAGAATAGCATATTTAGATAAATGTTATTACATTTACAACACTAGTGAAGGCAGTTTAATTACATACAAAACCAACATGTTCATCACGAGATGTTGACATGTTGCAATTAAAACATTGTTGGATGTTTTCTAATTAGCAATCCCCAAACTATACTACTACATAAATCTCACTTCACTAAACCCCAATCCACAAACCCAAACTCCACCTCCACCCAAAACTTGAACCCCACCAACAAGCCAAATCAACCTGCCTTCACATCCCCAAATAAAAATCTAATTAACCTAAACCCTAAGCTCCATTCTTTCTTTGACCCTTAACCTCAACCTCAAGTCCAACACCAATGCCCAATCAAAATCCTATTCCCAAACCTTGACACACCAACCCCCATTGTCCTAATCCACTTAGAAACCCACTCCACCCCTAAACCCTTCTAGAAACCAAATCAGTATTAAATCCCAGTCCAACCTGCCAATTAATCCCAAACTCCAGTCAAACCAAAATCAAAACTTAAACCTTTACTCCAGCCTTAAATTCAAAATCTCAACCCTCTCCTCAAATCCCCACCCCAACACCACAACCCACCACAACCTCCAAATTCAAACCCTGCCAAGTACCTCAAATCCAAAAAACCCAAATGCCAACCAACCCTTTATTAGTAAATTATTACATTTTTACATTTTTAATGTTATAATATGCTCTGTGTACCGCATGGCAACAGGTTTGTAAAAGCCCTGTAAGATACACAGATGCTGGAAGAGATTCTATCTATATCTGTAAGAGAGGGCTGATTAACTTTCCTTTGGTTTGTAGGGTTGCATGTTGCTGTGTTGTTGCATATTGATATTGATATGTGTACACTGTTGTGCTGTATGGACTGATTTTGTGCATAGCTGTTGAATGTGGAATATGTTTCTTCTGAGGTAACGTGACTCAAGTAACTTTGTGTTTGATGTTCTCTCCGCTTCACCTCTCTTTACCCTCTTGCCGTGTCATGGATGTGATGGCTCATATAAATCATTGTGTCGCTATTTCTTTCGCTTTCCTTCTCCATTGTTTATTTTTTCATGTCATGGTCTTCATAATCACTACTGACTCGACATCCATACGTGTCTTTTCATTCTCTTGCCCATTCTTCTTGTTCCCCTGGGGCTAACTTGTTGTCTTTGTCTCCATCCCTCCCTCCCTCCCTCTCTTCCTCATCATCATCTTCAGGGTTTGTGAGCTTTGATAACCCAGGCAGTGCCCAGGCTGCCATCCAGTCTATGAATGGCTTCCAGATCGGCATGAAGAGACTCAAAGTGCAGCTCAAACGGCCAAAGGATGCCAATCGTCCATATTAGCCCCGCCTCCATATGCCCCTCACCCTGGGGGTGATGGCCACTGCAGCTCACAGGGAATAACAGGTCAAAAAGAAGACTGTGTACTCTCATTTTTGGTTTGCAGTATGCATAAACATAGCATACTTTAGTAGTGTTTGAAGACAAGGCAGCAGCTGTAGGCAAACTTTTTTGTGCATGCCAAAATGTATTTTTGAAAAACAATTGTAAACGAGTTTTATTGTTTGTTATACTATTCTGTGAAAATTAAATGTGCTAATATTAATTTTAAACAATACATTTCTAACATTTAAGGTGCCCATAAGAGTGGAGGGTGAAGCTCAGCTGCTCATGCAGTGTAAATATGTGCTGCTGTAGCTGACCCTTTTAAAATACAGCTTTTAACGACTGTTAAAACAAGACTTTCAGTTGACAGTAGACAATCTCAATGAACGTGTGCGAGACGCTACAATTGAGGAGGAATAGTATCCACTGACTTTACTGTATACACCGATCAATTACAATATAAAAACACTGAAAGGTTAAGTAAATAACATTGGCACCTGTCAAGGGGTGGGATTTTTATTAGGCAGCAAATTAACAGTCAGTTCTTGGGAGCAAAAAAATGTGGAAAGCAAGAAAAATGCATCAAGCATAGGGATCTGAGCAGCTTTGATGAGGGCCAAACTGTGGTGGTTAGGCAACTTCAGGTATATGAATGTTGAAGCCAAGTTAGATCTGGACTGGGGAGTCTAAGGGAATCTAAGGCATAACATTTTTTCCTTCCTGAATTGTAGTACTTGTTCAGAGACAAGGGTTTTCTTTAACAGTGACAGTATTCAGCATATGAGCTACTTGAGAAGTTATGCATAAGAAATATGTCATTCAAATGAAAAAAACTCTACTAAAGAGGCAGCAGTGTGTGAAGTGCCTTTTCCTTTAAGAATGTTCTCTCCAGTGCAGTGATGGGAATAAGATTACTCCTCTCTGTGGTGTACATGTATCTCTCTCTCTCTCTCTCCCTCTCTCTGTCTCTCCCCCTGTCTCTCAAGCCCTCATCTAAATGATGATGGAGAATCAATGCTGTGTCATTAATTTACCCTGCAGATGCCTTTAACTGGGCCGAGTTATTACCTACTTACACAGCTAGTGAGGCATTCCAGGCTGTGTTCTGCTGCGACGCCGCAATAGACCTCACGGTGTGGCTCTCACAACAGCACAGAAAAGGCCTGACTTAATAGACAGCTTGTTTCAGTTCTGCTCAATAACTGCTGCATCTTAAAAGTTTCTTATCTTCCAGCCATTGAAAGAACATGCGATCAATTTGTGCTGTCTTTCTGCTTCTTTCTGTAGGTTTTATAGAGCTGGAACACATGCTGACAACATGAAAATGTTAACGAAACAAAAGAAACTCAAAAGGACAAAGGATGGTGTGGACATGCAGCGATAAGTGTGTGGGACATGTGAAAAGGCCATGGGCGCATGACACACCAGGAAGCTCAGTGGACCTTTAGGGCCTCGGGAGAGCCTCTGCTTTCCACAATCATATTGGACAAATGGACTTCCTTTCTGAGTCTCCACAGCTTGCCCAATTGATTATAGCATATAGAACCACATGGAAGATCATACAGGAAAAAAGACCAACTAAGTAACAACAACTAACTACAAAAGAAAAAACTTAAGTCCCTCAAAAGAGCTTCAGAAGAAGCTGACCCCAAGAACAAGACATTAAAGAGGGGGAAAAAAGACACTTTTGAAATCAAGAACTTTTAGGGGGAGGGGGGAATTATGTAATAAGACACTCGTCTTTAAGGAAACTTTTTAAAGGAACTGTTTTAGAGGAAAACAAAAAAAACAAAACACCAACAAACTTTTTGGAAGAGAGAAACCTTTGAAAGGACGTTACACTTCAGGACACAAAGCTCGCTGTGGTCTGGGGATGGCCATCTTTAACTCGGAGTGCCTGTCCGTTTCCGGGGGGACAGCTGCTACAAAGAGCTGCAGCTGCAGTCCCCCTGGGAGGCTTATCTGTCATTCCTTAGTTGTGTAGGGACCAAAAGACCAAACCTTTTTAATGACAATGGAAAAAAAAAACTTGTAGCTGTAACATACTCAGATCACTGCATCTCTTTTGCTGTGCCAATCGGTTTAAAGAGTTGTATTTACAAAAAAAAAACATATGTATAAGTAGAATATATATATGAATATATGTATAAATGCATACATATAAATTGCTGATATGCTTTTGAATACTGGCAAAACAATTTCAGTATGGCCCACAGAGGCCATTCACTTCACTAGTTTACAGTTATTTGAGATGGAAAAAAAAAAGTTTATTTTTCTTTCCTCTTCTCATTCTGTCCACAATAGGATGATGGGTGCATGGGGCGGGGGGAGGGTTGTTCCGTATCACAGCCTTACCTTTTCTATCTCAACATCCTGAACTTGTAGTAAAGAAACCATGGGAAATGGTTTGAGCTATACAAACCTGTTTATATTTACCGTACATATAATAATATGTATATGTATTGCAAAACATTGGAGGAATATGTATTCATATATGTGCACATGTCTGGCGTATATATATATGGATACATACGATATTAATCCCAAACATATATGTATTTATATGCATATATTTTATATGTATGTATATATAGAACCAGCTATTCAATACGTAGAACTGTAATTTTTTTGTAGATTTTAGCTGGAGTTTGAACTCACTGCTCTGCTTGGACTTAACAGATGGAAGAAGTGTCATATCTGGCAGCTCCTGAACTGCAGTCATTCCTTTCTAAAAAAAACATGTATGCCAACACACACACACACACAAACACACACACACACAAAGACTTAAACACGCAATTGTGCGTGGCTATCAACAGATGTATATATGTGCATAACTCTGCTACTGAAAAATGCAAAAAGGCCTCCTCTCATCCGAGAGCTTATAGAAGAATCAGGCTTAAGAGAATCAGGATCATTTCCACAGGGGATAAGACAGAAATCTTTGTGTTATCCTTGACATGTTTGCCTCTCCGGTGTACTCTGCAAACATACACGCTATGTACAATATTACCAAACCCTACAGGAGTATACACAATATTGCTCCCTACTTTGGATCTCCTGAGTTAGTTGCATGTAGCGTCGGGTCGCCAGCAGGCTCAGGTGTGATTTGTCACCTGGCGCCTCCGACATCAGCACTGTGCTCCGAACACTGCTAAACGCCATTCATTATGATGATGTCAAACTCGCAGAGGCACCACTCTCTTTCTCAAACCTTACAGCTACTGCAAGTAAGCCTTCAAAACATTCGTCGACATGAAACATCTGTAAAGCTGACATGCTTGTAATCTGCTTCGGCGTACCCGCTCTCAACCCAAGGGACATTTCACTTGGGGTTACAATTAAGTGGGCATTATGTACACGTTTTGCAATGGTATCGTTTCAAACTACATCGACAGTGTGTTTACAAGTGCTGCTCAAAGAGCTCAAATGTATTTTGCTAGGATAGCTTTTGCTTGGTATTAGGGCTAAGGTTGGGGGTTAGAGTTTTGAATTTCTAGATTATTGCTGTTTAGAAGGTAAGAAGCTTTTATGATTTTTGTTTGGTCATATTTTGCATTAAACTGCTGTACTATACAGATGATATTGTAAATATTAATTCTGGAACTGGTTTGAACCACTTTACTGCCACAGTAAAGTGTCTGTACACTGACAACAGAGTAATCAAACATGCTTAATTTTGGAAGGAACTCAAGATGTAAAATCTGAACTTATTTTACTTGCAGACAGGCTCCAAGAATGTTGCATTCTATACACTAGACCTCTCCAACTCATAGTCATTCAGGTACGCCAAGAAAGCTTGCTATTACTCAAAACAACTGTATTAGGAATGCCTACCTTGCTTCGTCTCTGCACGTCTTCTCTCATTACGTCTTGTTTTCTGCTGACAAGACTCTCCTTGTCCCTCTCACCCTGTCTCTTCACACCCATGCAACATTTCGCCTTTGTTATCCGACGTTTCAGCAACAATTGTTTACATGATCTGAAAATGTATGGTTGACAAAACTACCAAGAAACAGAGCAGAAGTTTTATTATATATATAAATATATACATAAACTAATGAATATACTGTAAATGTTTTTCTTCTTTTTTCTTATTTTTGGCTCTGTATATAGGTTTGCATATTTTATAGGACTTTTACTTCTCTCTACAAGGACTGGATGATTATGAATCTTTCAACTTTAAGTTATGATAAAAGTCTTAAAAAAAATACAATCTGGTGATGAATCAAACCAGGTGAACTGTAGTAGTCATTAGCATGGTTAGCGAGTGCAAGGCCCAAGTATAGTTGAGGAGGGCATCAAATTCAACTGGAAAAAAAAATTAACATGTATCATAATCTGAAGTGTTGCCAACATGCGTATTTGTTTATTTATTTGTGTGTTTATTTAATTGAATTTTTTTTGCATTTTTCTTTTTGCAGTGTATCAACAAAATTACTTTCCCAGTATTTTTTTTTATTCATTTTATTTTTCTTTTAATTTATAGAACATAAGAGTATGTGTTTGACATTTCAAATGAAGCCATTTTTAAATATCTATTTTTTTACATGTTTTATATTGTGGGACACAATGGAACAATGCTACTGGCAGAGTCAGGGTCTACAACTACTCTCTACTTGAGAATGTAGAACATGCTTACGACTGATGTTGTGTTTCTGCTGTTTGAACCGTCTACTGTTCTGATCATTCCGCTGATCTGAGATCTGCTCTAGGCTTTTCTCACATATGTAATTCCACATCTCCAACTGAAAACAAACAAAAAAAACAATCTGCACTAATCCATCCGTCATCTCAGCTGCTCAGAGCGCAAAATCATTCCTCATCAGATTTATAACAATTTCAAAACTGTCTGAAGTACAAGGGAGTAGCAAATGGGAGGCCACATGCCAAGGTGTAAAGTTAAAAAAAGGAGAAAGGAAAAAATTAACAATATTTTAGACATTTTGTCAAGAGTGCTGGGTGTCGTGTGGATTATTGCCAAGCCTATCACAGTGAGAGAGAGCTATTGGCAGTCGGAGTGCCTGAACTGCTCCTGCCCTGTACCTCTGAACTGCGTATTTCCCTGGACTCTCGTTTTGTAATTTTACTGAATGATGCGTCTCAGCTTAGCCCAATAATAAAGCACAGTCTAGAATAAAAGTGTTATGCCTCCCCTATTTACTGCTGTGTTTTTATACTAGCTTTTTTATGTGGTGTTTTATCCCTCTGTTCTTTTCACGGGTTGATGCCTCTGCCAATGTAGACCGAAGACACCTTGAAACGAAGGGACTACACAAGAGCTATTTGTTTTAGGCAGCATCACAGGATCCTCACTAAACTTATGTTCATATTCAACAAAAGGTTCAAATGGCCAACAAAAGCCATCATGCTGGCTGGGCATCCGGAGTGAATTACTTCTGCATGAATTTTTCACCATTTTTATGTTCTTATAAAAGACCAGAGTTCTGATAAGCCGAAAGAACTTTCAGAAACCATGTAAAATGTTTTAGTTACAACAGATTGTATGTTAAATGTCCAAATATTTATTTCATACAAAACATAAGGGAATTTGCCAGTACACAAATTATTACACAAACACAACCTAATATTGCGAAACAACCCTGATCTGACACCAAGTATTAGTATCAGGCTGATACCGGTAGAAAATGCTTGATCTGATACTCAATAATTCTAATCCAACCCAGTAACAGATAGTCTGAAATTGTGAGGTCATGTTAGCTTTATATCCCTTCCAGCTGGTAGTAAAGTAGTACGACAGCCTATATTTAAATGTTAAGCTTCATTTTAAACATTAGCTTTAGCTGATGTTAAGGAAGAAATATAGGATTGGTATCAGATGTTTCAAAATGTCAATATCCGAAACAGAATATGAAACGGAATATGTTGGCAACTAACACATTTGCTTTTCCCTTATCTTGCATCAGGGAGACCGAATAATAATAATAATAATAATAATAATAATAATAATAATAATAATACAGAGAGCTACTCAATAAATACATGTTTATTACAATTACATAAAAAAATGAAGCCATACAAAAACAGAAGTCACAAAGGCCATAATTACTTTGGCATAATCTGAAAATTAAGACACTTACAAAGGCATCATAAAACCAATTTAAGACCAATGATAGAAAGAGGCATTAGAAGAACAGGAATGATTAGAAAGCACTGAAGCGTATTTGTGCCCTGTGGCTAGCTGTAAAGCAAGGACTAAGCTGCATGTACAGAATTAACAGCCTTACTGAACTCTCGTCAAAGTCACAGTGAGTCACTGTGCTCTTTTCAGTAGATGAAAAAAATGTCTTCCAGAATCTGACTTTCCTCCAAGTCCTGCTGTGATTGCTGGCTTTGGCCTGGGGTAGAAAGCAGGGACCTGTGAGGGGGGCAGACAGCACTGAAAGGCTGACGTGGGACAGTGAAATTCCTGTGGACAACAGGGCTGCACCTGCTTCTGCCTGGGTTTCCAATGGGGCTGAATATGTCCAACAGTTCAGCCACAGACAAATCCAACCTGCAGATGAAAAACACATTGTACATATACTATTATACAGCTAATTGTGTTTTACTGTACATTTTACAGTTGTATTTAACTTAAATATGTCTGGCAAAGTATATGCAGAAAAAAACTAATTAGGATTTTTCTTTGCAAAAAAAAAAAGATCAATAGATTAGTATTTTGGATATGAATCATGAATGCTTAGGAAACACTCCTGATTTTGTTAACATAATATTCAGTTTGTTTTAAACAAACTTACTTCATCAAGATGCAAAGACAAACACAAGCTCCGATACAGAGCCACCAGAAAATATTCACACCCCTTCACTTCTTCCACATTTTGTTTCAGACTTATTTTAAAACAAATTTGCATATAGTTTTCTTTCAGAAAATCTATACATACTGGTACATGATGGTAAAGTGAAAACATGTTTTCAGATATTTCTTAAATTAAAAAAAAAGTAAACATTTAAACACAATAGGTATATAAGTATTCACACCCTATGCTATAACACTAAAAATTGAGCTCAGGTGCATCCGATTTCCACTGATCATCCTTGAGATGCTTCTACAACTTGATTGGAGTCCACCTGTGGTAAATTCAGTTAATTGAAGATGATTTGGAATGGTGCACACTTGTCTATATAAGGTCTCACAGTTGATAGATCATATCATACCAGAAATCAAGCAGTTAAGTCCAGGGAATTGTCTGTAGGGGTTATAATTACTGCCAAAGGTGCTTCAACAAAATATTAAGCCATTGGATACTTATAAAGCACTGGATTATCAAGTTTCTGGCAATAAAAAAAATTGCACATCTTTCTAAAAAGTTGTATTTTGCCTTGTCATTATAGGGTACTGAGAGTAGATCTTTGAGGAAAAACTATACTATTGTCATTTGCTGTTTTTGATTTAAATATGCACAGAGACAAGCAACCTTCTGTCTAACACAGGGCATCCAACCAATCAGAATTACCTCATTCAATTGTTCAATATGTGAATTAAGCCTGGAAAAAGCAATCCTTTAGTCATCTCTACATGTTTAAATAGATCAAGGCATTTTCTTCATCACTTTTAATGAGGTTTTGTGATAATCACAAGAATGCACAAACTTTCATAATAACCCAACTAGAACAGGGGCTTATCACAAGTTACTTATAAACCTTGGTTAACTTATTTTCCAAAGAAGGAAATGGGAAATCATACAACATAAATATGTAGAATACAAAGAGTTTATAAACATAAAAATACAATATTGGAATTGTAGGCCCATATATTAGTCACATATTTGTCATGTACTTATCAGCAGATGACAATACACATGCTTATTCATACACTGGTACAATTGGAACAAAACTAAAATTATAAAGAAATACTACATTAATCATGCATCAAGCATGAAATCTGCATGTCCATCCAGTCAAAAATCGGCACAAATACAATAAAATGTATCTTGTTATAAGTTACAAACACTTGCTCTTCAAAATAAGAGTGCAGAATGAGCCAATTTCCTATATCTCTACACTTACAAGAAATAATTTAAAGAGACAACAAGCTATACCTTTAGAGTAGAAAAGGAAAAAATACTTTAAAATAAGAGAAAGAGAAGTGCCCCTCTTCCTTTAACCAATGTGTAAAACAACATCAGCATACACAGCTCGAGAATTCACCATAAGCTATGGTGATTTGGTCTGATAAACTGTCCCACCTTTCACGGTATGGTCAAATTGAGCTTAGAAGCATTAACAAATCTTTCTTTTTTTTATTTGAGTAAGTGTCTCTCGAGAAATAAAGCATCTATTTTATGCTTTCTCCAAGAGCCAGTAATGAAAACTGCATTTGTAAGAACTTTTAACACTTGGAAACAAGATCAGGCAGTTTGCGCACAGTGACCAGAATGGCAAAATTAATATGAAACTAAGTAAAGACATTAAAGTAGGACAGTTATGTGCACATGTTAATATCGAAATAGCAAGTAGCCGTTTCTTTCATTTAAGACTGTATGTGGGGTAGTAAAGTGAATAATTTAAGCATGATGGCCGACTCTTAGATGTTCATCTTAAGTGAAGTGTTTCAATTAAAAATAACAAATTTTAAAATTTTGCAGATTTTGAAGAGTAAAGTTATGTCAAACTAGTGGGATGTCATTACATTTTGCATCTGAATACAACAGATTATATGCTCTAATTTCTATAATGGTTGTGTTTGACATAACTAAATTAAAAAAATCTTGTATTGGCATCAGCTGATACCTGGTATTGGAGATGAAATCATCCATCTTTTCTTTCTATTGTTATTTTTTGTTGATCTCATGTTCCGTGGTGGAGCTCACATCCATCCAGCATTAAAGCTGACTCAGTTTGCTTTGTGCTGTCAACAGCATTACTTTGGAACTGAAATCTTTTCAAATATAGTTGTATATTCAAGGCTGTGTTTAGATTGCCCACTATCTTCGTTAAGTGTAAAAGTTTTGTAAGAGATGAATAATGTAGCCTTTCAAACTACTTTCTTTACAGCTTTCTTTTTTTTGTTTTCAGAGCTGCTGCCATGACAATAAGTCTATCGAACGATGTCTGTCTCGTTTTGCGAACTATAGCAACATCAGGGTTGCCGCGGTTGTAAAAGGTAGTAAATGAAATTAGACCAAATTAAAGCCAGTAAAAAGTAGTAAAAATTAGTAAACGTCATCTGGTCAACGAGGTAGTAAATTTTCAAGCCTCCATCCAATGAGGCCTATGCCTTTTTTCAATTTGTGCAACTTACGTGCATCTCCTTAAATTACTAAACTTGCGTGGATTTATTTTTATGTTGTGTGTAGGACCTGAGTGACAGGAATGATGTCACGTGACCTCGCACGCGCGTTGAATCAATCCGCTTTCAGACCGAACGCGAGGTTTGCACTTCCTCTCAAAAAATCGCAAGAACCTGCCGCAGGTCTCAGCCCAAAAAGTAGGCATGGTTTTTCTAAACTCTCCTGTCCCAGCTAGCTCTGTTAGCGCCAAGAAAGAATATGCTGTGTGCTTTGTGGATTTCTGGACACTGAGACTTTTTGAAGAGTAGCTTTTCCTCCATACTCGCTTTGTGTGTGTGTGTTTGGACCGGGCAGACCGAACACTAGCCCACTTCGATGCTTAGATTCTATAGGTCGCGCGAAAATGCGTCATGGCGCGCAGCAGTGTTGCGCCGCGCAAGCCACAGAAAATAATGGGTTTCAGAGCAAAGCGTGTTCGGTCTGAAAGCGCCTTCAGTCCGGGGACCCGGCTGGCCTTCTGCCAAACCTCTGCACGAGTCGCTAATAGTTT
>JBBJLR010000024.1:10644766-10658057 GCA_037577145.1 Brachypetersius gabonensis
CATGTACGATTTTCGTTCCACTTCTCACGTGTACACCACTTTGTATTGGTCTTTCACGTGGAATTCCAATAAAAAAGTTTCATGTTTGTGGCTGTAATGTGGCAAAATGTGGCAAAGTTCAAGGGGGCCGAATACTTTTGCAAGCCATTGTATATGGGTTTTCTTTTGGGTTTTTTTTACCGAAACCGAAAACCGAAAATGAAGAAATATCTGGCCGAAAAACGAAACTGGGTCACCGAAATAAATTATTATTACAAGAATCTGTTACAAAATTATGAACATATCTATTTAGCATTCAAACAAATGCACATTATAAAATACCATGCACTATATAAATAAAATATTTTACTTGGCCCCACTCATGAATAGCCTAAAAATAAGAGCTGAAATATTACACGATTAAATAACTTCTCTCATTAAACACGGATTCAAATGCATTTTAATATTCTAAACAAAGTGCATTCAGAACAAGTGCTTTAAAACTGCTGAAAGATAGAACATCATTCTCTGGAGTCCTTTACAAAATGGTGTATTAAAACAGAGATCACTGGAAAACTTTCTTGCCTTTTCAGAAACACAGGCAGAGTTAATGTGGTCGAACTGTCTCGCCTCCTCTGTGCTTCATACTCTGTGCCTTTGTGAATCCACCTCTCTAGAAATGTCGGCATTCCACGCTTTAAAAATTCCACTTTACGAGTGTTTCTTATGGGGGTTTCCACTGACTGGTACCATCTCGGTTCGGTTCAACTCTACTCGCTTTTTTGCTTTTCCTAACTAAAATCACGTAAAAAAAAATATTTCGCACGATTTTTTTTTTCGTCATTTTCGGCCAAAAATTTTCTGTGGTCGAATATTCAGTGCATCCCTAATTAATTTATATTTTGTTTTGTAGCATGAATGCAGCTATGAGCAGTATATGAAGAACTCCTCCGGTATGACTATTCAATGTATGGTCAGGGATAAATATTTAATGAATTGAGGTATTTTAGATACTGAGATTTTTGGTTTTGAACATTGAGAAAGGCTGATTTTAGGAAACACTGCTATAACAGAGGGCTTCATAACTGAATTACCCAATAAGATATGAGATAACATGAACCTTTTGTGTAAATGTTATTAGTTCAAAGGAAATAGGCCATCTCTATTAGAGAATAGACCAGATAATCTAGTTTGTTTCGACGGGAAACACATTTTCCAAACTTTTGTTTATTGATGTTTCAGTAACACTACATGATTGTGATGAATAAGGGCACAGCTAAGGCTGCAAAGGTGCCAGAAATACTCAATCAGATCAGATTTATTTCCTCCAACATTCAGCTTTTAATGCTGGGAATACTGGGTATTGGATGAGTGCTCCCTCTTCCCTTTCGGTTTAAGTACTTTTGGAATCTTGGAATGGGTTACACGGACAAGAAGACTGGTTCAAAGCATGATACGCAACAAGCTCTAATATTTTCCAAGTTCCTACAGAGGCCGAGAAAGAGATCACCGTATGAAGATGCCCAGTAGCTAACTTTCAAACCTGAGTACATCTACCCAGCTGCTTGGCTAACATCAAGGTCCTGTCTCTCAAAAATACAAGTCCTTAAAATGACAAGCTTCATTGATTTCCTCAAATCAGATTCACCATTGAATAATGCAAAGGAAGCCCCAGGATGGTGGACTAAAATAAAATATTTATTGTCCATACATAAGCTTACTTTCTGCAAAGCTTGTTAGTTTAAACAGCGCCATGTCAATGGGGTTTGGACCCCTATCAGGATTAGACTGTTCACCAAACTACAATCTCAAACCTTATTAGAATATGGTTTCTAAGGAGCTAGGCATAAACAGGGAAAATAATTAAAGATAAAACTGGGGGGGGGTCAATTCAAACATGTATAGCTAAACATTTGCCTAACTGAAATGGTAAAATGGAACTTCTGTTGCGATCCTTTTTTCAATTGTAGGACTCTGCATATAATTCACTGCTAAATCTGAAAAACATTTCATTACAGTGAAATGAGGATTTGAATGTGAAACAACCCCTCAAAATTCAAGGATCCTGCTGATCATTAACAAAGGCATCTTAGTCTGTGCACTCAATAGTAATAGTACTCTTTACACTTTGAGCGATAAACGTGGAGTACAAATGACAATAAGAAATAATAAGAAATCCCATCCCTGTCAGTTCTCTCATTCTCCGAGTATACCATACATATAAATAAGACCACATGCAAACTAGCCTAATTCATTTAGCTTCAGTAAAGCCAGGCTCAGTCCTCAAAGCAAAGAGAATATTTTTTATCAATGCAAAATATTCACAATACATATCACTGAAAAAAGGCAATTAGTTTCTCAGATAGCATACTCTTTTTGGAATCATAAAATAGCAAGAAATCTTTACAAATGACTTACAAATATTCTGCATTTTTTCGGCGGACAGCATACTGAGCGAGACATACTTAGGCTCACACAGAGGGGGTGGAAAAAGACATGCTGTCACATTAATTACCTTTCCACGTTAAAGGGAAACGGTAATGAATTTCCTTCCCTTTCACAGAGTGTGTCTCGCGCTAGCGGTCAGTGATTCATTCTCTGCCTCTCTCTTTCTCATTAAGTGGGGGAGGCTGTGCGTTCCCGGCCTGGGCTGAAGAACTCTGTTCAATTACACCTGCTGCTGAGGCCTGCTACGCCAGCTAATGGGACTCAGCTTGGCTCCTGTCAGCCTCAGAGCTAGTCGGCAAAAATCTTCATTTAGCTCATCAAACAGCACCTGCATTACACTCTGACCAGTCTCTCTTCCTTCTTTTCTTATGTTGCTTACTCCTGTTTTGTACCCATATAATACTCCCTCACAATTTCTTCCATTTTCTTCATGTGCATAAAACAGAGTCTATCAGTCTATCACAGAGGCAACATTCTGTAAACCACAATTAATCCACACGCTTGTCTCTTTGCAGCAGGAAAGGATCCCCACTGTGCTGTTCAGCCAGAATTCCCATCTTTTTAATCTCTTTTCACTCACTCCAAAATTGAGCTTGTTAAACTGTATTTACTCACTTGGGCCTTTCACTGGATTTGTTAAGCAGTGCTTCTGGATTTTAAACACCAAAGCAATCTCCCCATTGCTGAGGGATTCTAGAGTGACCAAAATGTTAAGAGCACAAATTAAATGTATGGCATCCTTACACGAAAAAATACAAGTAAAAATTATTCAAAATAAATTAAATTTAAAATTAAGCAATTATGTAGAAACCCATTTTCAACAGAAAAGAAACATTTGACAATACATATTAAATGTCATTAAATTACTTGTTAGGTTTTACACCCATGGTCAAATTAGTTAAATTAAAGTAAGTGAATCAACACACAAGCACACAAAGGAGTGTCTGTGGGGATACAGTTTAGTTTTTATAAGGAACACTTGATATGGAAATTCATGTTCACTGTTCATTTTCAAGAGGTGGAACAGAGCACAAGGACATTTCCATTGTAGGTTTGAAAATATGACATCCTGATCAATATTCTGGACGAAGCAAAACAGAAGCAGAGAAGAAGGTTCATGCTAGCACAGAGACACCATAGTTTTTGAAATGACAATTCAGAATGAATACAACTAATAACCACCAATGACAGAAAAAGTGAATGCTGAAATGCAACATTTCCATGGTTACTTAATATTAAATAAAATTACTAGTTTACCAACACCCAAATGCAATTCACTGTGCCACAAAATGACAATCCAATACGATCAAAGTCAACAACAACATAATTTTATCCAAACAGTAGATCACCAATTCCAACTAATCAGTTGTTGGAGACAACCGATTTAAAGTAGCAAAATCGGGTGAGCTTTGCCTCAATTTTATTGAACACTTTGAGCCATGCCGGCACTTTTCAGATAAGACTGGACACACAGTACATTTGTGAATAAAAATCTGCAGACCTAGACCATCAGTAGAGTCCCATGCACTTAAAACAAAATTCAATATGTCTACAGACTTTTGGTGTACTTTTTATAATGCCTTTTCTAAGGTTTAAACTGCTATAGACTGTTTGTTTCTAAATACAAAACCTTATGAACTGAGGAGAAAATGGTAAATTTTTTATCATGAGAGTGTGGCAAACTTACCTGGATGCCTCAGTAGTTCTGGGAATGCTGAGGGGCAATGCCACAGGTGAATTAGACTTGTGGAAGCTCTGAGAATGCACAGGAGAAGTGGCCATATCCTTGGTGATCACTGAGAGTTCTTCAATGATAGAGAAACAATTATCATTAAAATTAATCTTTGTTCCATTATTTTCCAATTACGCAAACATGCATATATCGTACTTTGTGGATCTACTGGTTCAGGAGGTTTAACGTTCACATTGCACTCCCATGGCTGAACATCATTTAGAGGCTGTCCGACATCTCCCAGCAAGGCCTCTAGACCTCCCTCTTTTCCTTTACTGCAGGATAAAACAGGGACCAATAAAGAAAGAGAGTTCTGTTTTCAGAGGTATACACCTCCCCTGCTGCACATGCATTCCCTGAAATAATTACTGAAGCAGCATCTGAAGCAGCAATTTAGTTTTGTCATTTGCCAAGGCAAAAAAAGACTCAAAACTTTTGCTGTGTAGCAGAATCAACCCTTTTGTTACATCTGTTACAAGTACAGTTTACCTGTGTGAATCTGTTGTAGGTTGAGGACCTTCATTAAGTCGAATTCCATTACAGGGCTGCTCTAATTCTTGTGTAGATGCTTGCTGAAACCTGAAAACAGTTGTGGTTTGGTGCTTATCAAGAGTTTCATTAGGGTAATAACAGATGAACTATAGTTTGTCAATTTCTCTGCCATACTTGCTGTAGTCAAGACGTGACTGGCTGAGTTCCTTGTTCTGTTTTAGCAGTCTTTCCTCTTGCTGAGCAAGCCGTGCCTGCAGTCTCTCTCTTTCCAGCTCCAGCTGTTTCTTCTGAAGCAACAAAAGCTGCCGTTTCTCCACCCAATCCTCCCCACCAAAGTGGGGTAAGGTCCCGCTGAGCTCCACCCTGGCCCTGATTGTATTCCCTGGTCCCAAGTCATGACATAAGACTCTAGGCTCTGTGGCATCATGTGGTCTCACAGCAGCGTTGACCAAATGGTCTCTTTTTGAACGCCTATCAGGTCCAGCCTCACTCCATGCTCCTTCTGGACACTTGCGGGCACCTATGGTGCACCCATCATGACTACTGCTGCCTTTCTCACAGGGTAAGTGCACAGATACTGGGTCACTACAGAACCCTCCTAGAAAAGGCAAAGCACAATTTACTGACCCTACTTTGTCCCCCTTACTTCCATTAGATGGGAGATTCAAGTATGAGCCATCCTGGGCAGACCCCTTCCCTTCCACATTCCTTGGTCTGATGAGAGCTTTCTCATTGCTGGCAACCTGTAAAGAGTTGAAAGACAGTAATAGTGAAGAGCTGACTTTAATGTAATGCAGCATTAAAATGGTCACAAAAGGAGGCTTCACTAGAAAGGGAGCCAGTATTGATGGATTCTTTATCTGTAAATGCAATAACTCAAGGTCATCCAAACAAGAGATAAACATTCAGGGCAAAGGGGAAATGTCTGCCTTGAAGAGGACTGAAGTGGGCTGCTGACTAATTCAAGAGGAGGTTGTGGAGCATGCAAACACACATTACTCACAGCCAAGGTTTCAGAAAGGACAGAGATTTTTTTCACTTTACTATAGCTGTGTAAAAAAAGGCAAAAGGTGATCAGAGTCTGTTTTAACTAATCCAAGTAGCACTTTTCTCAAAAATACCCAGCTGTAGACTTGGTTTGCCTTTCTACACCTTTATTTTAAAAAGTATGTTACCATGATATACAGACGAATCAATCAATTATTGTACTGAATGAGTGTCCTAAAATTGTATTAGGCACAGTTGAACATACAATAAACTATTGACATATAGAATCTGTTAAGATATTTAAAGAAAGCTAAAACAGTCAGGAGAAATTTGATTAGATAGTTGAAAATACTAGGCAAGCATATGTTGTTCGCATTCATGGACACAACCATAGACGTTTACCTTGCAGCGCGAATGAGACTGATTGAGGTGAGCAATGGACTTGTTGAGTTTCTCCTGCTGCTGGGAAAGGTACTGCTGATAAAGTCCCAGCAGCTCCTGGCACTCCCTGTACTGCTGCTGCAAGCCTGGAGCGCAGGTCAAGGAGCAACACATGCTGTATAACTCCACTAGTGTGTCCACTTAAGACTAAAACCACTCTGCTCGCCAGCCAGACAAACCAATCTGTTTTCCTCCACTGTGTTGTTGCCTGCCAAATGCTGAGGAAGCAAGAAGAATGGATCGAGTACAGTGTACAGTGTACAGATAGAGTAAAAATAAATAAATGGGTGTAGTAGCCTAGTGGGTAAAACGCTTATGAACTCGATGACCCCAAAGTTTCAGGTTCAAAGGCCCACTTTCTACCAGTGTGTCCTTTTGATCAAGACACTTAACCCTCAGTGACTCCAGCGGGACTGTCCCTGAAACTAATGATCGCAAGCCGCTCTGGATAAGAGCGCCAAATGTGCCACTCTTTTCCAGAGTAATCCAGAGTCTGCACAGGATTTATTATTATTCGCCACCTACCTGCTTCAACCAAATTTCATGCCAATTGGGCCCACAGAATCTTTGAAATATGTTTTGTCCACTTCTATCTGCATTTACACTTCGCTTGCCCAAGATTCTTATTGTGATATGTACATACAAGTGTAGCAGTGTGTGTGTCTGCTCTTACTGGAATGAAAGTTCATACTTGCCTTTAGCGTTCTCTATTACACATCTAAACCTAGGCATCAGTACAACCTTATATGCGAGTGTAAAAACAGCAAAAATAACATTTTATTGCCATTCATCAGAAATGATATGGGGCCTGCTGGTACAATACATGTCCATATAGCATACTTGTAGTATTTATGCAGTAAAAAATAATTATAAAACTTTCATTTTCTTGCTCAGGCCACATACTGTCTTTTTCCTACTCTTAAATAAGCATAAAAAGATAACATGTCTATTTGAAGACCATAGCACGTAGCCTATACTTTCAGAGGATGGATGGGGAAGTTAAGAGATCTTCCCATGAGGACTCTGTTGCAGTACTGCCCTGAAGGTAGGAAAACAGATCAGTGGCACAAGGAGGCCCCTAGTCCAATCAGACCTATTATGGCTTCTGGCATTAGAGTTGGAGCAGCCGGCGCCTGCAGTCATGTTTGTGACTTTGTGAAAAGTGCAGACAGTGAGAAAAATAGAGTGGAGAGGCATAGGCATTACTGAGGAGAGATAGCGGTTTCTTTGGGGTGCAGGCTTCACAGACTACTCCATCTGGGTCTGGCCGGCCAGGCTAAGGCACAGTGCCAAGCTCAGAGATGGGGAACTGGCAAACACACTGCAGCGACTAGAACAGAAAAGATCTGGAGCAGAAACACTGCCACACTGGGTGAGCCAGCTAGTGACAGCATGACGCAGCCAGCTCAGTGTTTCACTTTGCCTCTATCACTATTGTTTATACAGACACACAAACAAATACATGATTTTAGCTACTTTTAAGTTTCTGCACCATTTCAGATAACATAAAAAAAAAACATAAGACCATCAAAAAAAATATATTACACATTTTACTTTAAATGTAGCTACTAGGGCATTTCTGGTATTCAAAAGTTTCTCTGGGTGCTACAATTCATCTATTAAATTGGACAAAATACCATCTTCAGAATGGCTGCAACTGTTTTTATCCTCAGCATTGTTTGAGGCAAGTTCATGATAATTTAAGACTGGACGATGCTAACTGGTTGTGAATAAGCTTTCATTGCTTTGCTGATCGACAGAATTTGAAGTGAAAAACTTTGATTTCACATTAAACTTTCTGAGCAAAGTAATGATGGAATTCCCTTTAAAATTAATTTCCAGGTAAACTGCACTGCCCTAGAAGTAATGAATGAGCCACTGGTCAGTTTGGAGTCATTTCAAATGACAAGAGTTTTCATAAAGTGCTCGCAGCTCATTACATGGATACAAAGCCTCATAAAAAGATATCTTCCTGCCTGGTGACGACAAGCTTCTGATTGTTCGAAAGGAGGGCAGCGCGTAAACAGATACATTAATACATTAACGTTAGGATGCGCAAGAAACGCTCAGCAATCTGGAGCGACTAGAGCGCAACTGATAAGATTCTCTCCTGCACACCCCACAATCCTGGCACCTCTGTTGGCTGCCTGCCAATCGGAGTTGGCTTCACGGGCCCTACATCAGGAAAGAAAAGCTGGAGCGATGGCTTCTCCTCCCCCTTCCAAAAATACACAAAATCAGAGCTTGCATTCGATATTTCAGACATGCGCTGTCAACATGATTCACTCCCCTGTCAGCCTGCACAGAAATTAAATAATGAAATCTACCTCAAGGTGGAACAAAATCTTGCCGAAGAGAACATTTTAACAGCCAAGTAGGCCTAGCCTGTGCGCATTTGGGCATGTGTGGGTTGTGAAGCAAACTGATTGGAAGACAGTTTTGCACTGCTATTTTAAAGAAAAGAAAAATGGTTTTGTATTTTTAATATTGCCTTATTTCATTTACTGTGGAAATACGTTTTGTTATGTCCAGTTATAATGTGCTTAAAAGTAATTACTCATGAAAAACGTTTGTGTAAGTTGGTTCGCATTAGAAAGTTAATGCACAAGTTGTCAGCCCACTAAAGGACAACAGGACCAACAAACTCATAACCAGGCAAACAAACCATTACAAAAGTGGTTTTAGAACAGCAATTCATCAATGCTATTCAAAACGCTGCAATCCCAACTGAAGAAGATTAATGATATTGATGAATACATTCAATTTCCCCTTTGTGTCTTCTATAGCGCTTGATGTAAATTTTTCTGAGGAACAAAGTTAGTGCCGCTCTCTGTAATGGAATCTATTGCTCAGAGACGTGGCGCAGAATGCCAAAGAGAGATTTGATAAAATTCTAATTTCATTCTATACATGAGCTCCAAATTTCATCCTGCCGTACAGAATTTAATGATTTTTCCCCACTTGCTCCTATCCAAAGCAGCGAGATATTCCCTTGATAACTGTAGCCTTGGCAGATGAGATAGAGCCCATTGTTCTGAAGATTATTTTACACAAGTCTCCTTAAGTGAATTTGCCTCTCGCCTTCCCTTAACCTTTTAGAACAGTCTGAAAAGCCAGCGTCTCTGCTGTGCCTCTGGAGTTCCAATGTACTCTGGGGGCTTCCACAGAGTTAATTTTAGACTAAAATCTCTTTTTTATTAGAGTTTAAAAGTTTAGTGCAAATGCCAGTACTTGCAGCTAAAATGCATTTAATTGCGTTGTGCACTACTAGCTTCTGAGCTTGGGTGCCAATTTTACAATTTAGTAGTTGGTGATTACTCTTCATATTTCAGAACACCATACGACACCAACATTTATTTAGTCCGTGTCGAATTGCCAAAAAACTGTAAAACTGCCGAACAAGAACAAGGGACAATTTTAAGAGGTCTTTGGTGTTCCAACAAAGTGATGAGTTACCTCAATAAGAAAACCTTTCCCATCTGTATGCCACTCCAGCACTTGTAATTTTCAATATTTTAATACAAATAAAGAGAGAAAAAAACAATACACAAAACCAAGGTTAAGAACCATCCACTGCCAAGGCTTAAACAGCACACTAACGTAGAATGAACATTAATGGTACTGTATGTTTAAACACACTGGAAATAGGGTACAGAAGATGCTTTTTAGAATAATGCAAAACACCAAATATGCATACTCATACTTAATAAACATACCAGCAGAAGGTAATTCTCCTGTGTAAATACAGGAGAATTCAACAGGGTTTAAATTGGCATCCTAACCTAGATATTTCTAACTAAAACAACAATGCCCCCTGCAGTGAAAGCATATGTATTACACCAGCAATTTGGTCAAATAAGTAAATGTTACAATACACAAAAGCTGATGATGATTCACCAGTGCCAACCATTGAACATTAAAAACCCAGATAAGAGCCTCTTGCAAAACAACATGCCTACCTGACCTGGCTTGGTTTGCTTGCCCAATCAGCAACAATTAAGGTGATATAAATTACAGATTAAGCAGAAATGCAGGGGTCAATTTAATTTCATTCCACTCAGGAGATGGAATTTATGTGCAACTTTTCCCGGAAAATTAAATTCATGTCCTGCATCAGCTGAAATGGAATGGAATAAAGCCCTGTCTGCAAACTGAAATGATGCCTATGCAATGTAGACAGCTTTTGCTAGCCGCAACCATAATATCCATTAGTACAGATATGAATGACAGTGAAAAAAGACCATAAGATTAATGTCCATCTCTATACACTTCATTACTATTCTAATTTAATAACTGCTGTTGGGAAAACTAATCATGTTTCACAGGTGTCAAGTTGTCAAAAACACAATTTCTTGTAATATACACTTCAAACACAGGTGCAAAAGAACAAAGAAGGAAACAAAGGATACTTTCTCTTTCCTGGACAATGAGTCGGTTCTGTTGCTCTAGCTGTTGGATCTTCTTCTCAAATGTCTCTTGTTCATCTCTGAGTCTCTGTACTGACTCCTCTTTCTCTTCACTTACTCTGCCAAGCGGAGAAACGATTCTTATAGTCAAACAGGCAAAGCAAAAAATATCATCTCAGTTAATTATATCATGTTTAAACACAAATAAAATAAATGAAAAAAATGTTTTTGAAAATTGCCGATTTGAACGGACATGTTTACAACTGGGATGATAACGATACAATAAATAAGAAGAGTAATTTATGACATTTGTTGAATTTTACCTGGCCAGCTCCTCAATTAAGTTAGCAATACGTCGTTTGTCTTCTGGGCAGAGGTCTTTAAGCGAAGCTTTATTGTTGGTCTGGTAGCCATGAGTCAGTGCCTGTGAATAACAGAGAAACGAAAATCATCTGTTTAATCAGAACCACAGTGACATGTAAACCCTATCTGAGTACATACACACATATGTTTGTTTCTATGTATGGGTACCAAAGGAAGTCTAGAACTACCTGAGCCACAGGTGGTTCAGACAACTGAGTAGGCATTTTGGATTTGGCAGATGTCTTCTCTAATGGAACCTTAGGCACAGGTGTCTTTGCAGCCAGACATGACACTGGCAGGACAGACTTCTTCCTTTTCTTCTCTTCAATATCTAAGGCATCTCTTCCTTTGACCGTTCCTGCATTATTGCTTATGGACACTGACTTCAGCCCCATCTTTTTGCTCACTCCTAAAAAAAAAACAAAAAAACAAAAGTCCAGTTTGGCAAGAACAGCCTAAATAATGTGATTAAAACAGGAAGGATCATACCTGGAACCAACACCACAGACTGATGCTCTTCGTCTGATGCTTTTTTAAAGTTAAGTAAACAGTAGTAAAGTACAAATTTGTCTCACGTGATCACATCACAGCACCAGTGAAAATAAAGTGACATTCTTTCTCTGCATTTAACCCATTCACCAAGTGAAGCAGTGAACAGCCAGGAATTAAACGACTGCAGAGCAGTGAGGGTGGTATCTTGCTCAGGGTTACTTCAGTGGTGCCACAGGCAGTCCTGGGATCCAAACCCAAAACATTCTGATTGCAGAGGCAACTCCCTAACTACCAGACCACATTGCTATATTAAGAGTACGCCTTGTTGCCACTGCCTAATTGGCAAAGCACACACAAAAAAAATCTCGTTTCTTATTTTTATAAGGACAACTGATAACTCAACACAGCTTAACATTTCAAAATGTCAAAGTGATGCTAGAAGAGCTGATGAAGTCAATTAAAGTAACTTTCGGTAAAATGTTAAAGCAAGAAAACCGAGACAGCATAAAAACAAGAATAAAATCTCTGTGATGATGTTATGTGATAAAAATCTGAGGCGAACCTTCTAAACAACAAACTAAATTAGCTAACTTGCTACTTAACAACACAGCTTGTGGAAGTCTACTAGGCTATTCGCGTTATTTAAAAGTTTAACTAATGCAGGACAGTAAATAAGTATAGCTCGTCTTGACAAGCAACATTCAAAGAAACAGAATAAAGCTCTAGGATTGAGGATACTGTCATTAATCCAACAAATCCCGGCTCCGTTTCTGCACTCGGCAACAGACGCCATACCGAAACAAACCGCCACTACAAGACCTGCTCTTTAAGTCCCGCCTCTTTCACCGAGTGCCTCGATCTGATATGTTAAGCCCCTTCGGCTGTGGTTATACCATTGGCTAAAAGAGCTGTCACTCAAGCTCATCCCCCAATAGGATTCTGATATTTCTTAGTTATGGTGACGCTGGGGTTGACGGAGAGCTTCTGCAGGCACAATTTTAGGAATGGAGGATGCAAGGGACGAGAAGAACCCGAAGTGTTTTCCAGAAAGACTCACTTTAGGAATTACGGGGATTTTAGGTGCGTGATCATCTCTACCCTTCAGTTAAACATGGCATGGGCCCTTAGCTGTTTTATAAGTGCCACAGTGAAGCTAAAACATGTACTGGCTAAGGTACTGGAAGTTACAGCCTCCCATACCTGCAAAACCGAGAATCTACATCTGTCTCCTTACTCATTGTCCTATCAGTTAGATCTGTTAGATGGCCCTCTTCCCGGAGGACTTGATTTTGGTTCTTTTGTTTATCCTCAGGTTATCCTGGGGGACAATGGCTGTATGATTGTGATGGTACATTTCATTCTAAGGAAGGCTTAGTGCTTTTGTAGTTTGTTGGGTGGTTGACTGTTTTTCATGCTGGGCCTAGTCAGATTAAGATTGTTTTGTTGGATTTTTTGTACATACAATATTTATACCCAAGGAAATTACTTAAGTCCTTTGTATTTAACCCATTCACCTGAACGAAGAGGAGGGCAGCCAGCAACACCCGGGGAGGAGTGTGTGGGACTGTAACTTACTCAAGCATACCTCAGTAGTGCCGCTGGCAGTCCTGGGATTTGAACCTTTGCAGTGAAGGTTACCTCCTTAACCTGCAGGACACCTATGGTGGCCCCTAGAGACAAAACACGAACAAAAGAAAAAGCAGAAACTAAATGAAAATGTGGTGCAAGTTAAAAAAAAAAAGACATACAGAAAAAAAACAGTAGGAACAAAATAAATATGCGTTGCACATTCAAAAAGCATAAAAAAATTAAAATGCGCTGCAAGTTAAAAAAGACATACAAAAGAAAGAGCAAAAACAAAATGAAAACGCGCCGCAAGTTAAAAAAGACATACAAAAGAAAAAGCAGAAACAAAATGAAAATGCGCTGCAAGTTAAAAAAGACATACAAA
>JBBJLR010000024.1:10658157-10669585 GCA_037577145.1 Brachypetersius gabonensis
CTCTCTCTATCTCTCTCTCTCTCTCTCTCTCTCTCTCTCTCTCTCTCTCTCTCTCTCTCTCTCTCTCTCTCTCTCTTGTTAAACAGCAGCTGCTAAAGAGATATGCCTCAAACATTTGTGTTTTCATGTGATAAGGTCTTGATGCAGTTGGTACCCAATTTCACTGGCTCTGCTGCTCAAACATTAACTCAGCCTGTTGTTTCAAGCCCTTAAATCCTAGGAAAGGGCAGTGGAAGGACACTGCGGAAAGCTCATCTCAATTCCATTGAGAGACAGACTGGCGTACAAAGTGGTATATAAAGTGTTCAGGGTGTATCAGTGTGTACTGAGCACTGAATTAGAGTGGCACACTCATCTGCCTTGCAACAGAGTTTATACATTGCTGGTATCTACTAGCAGTGCCCCAAAAGGCACTAAAATATTGATCTTGCTTGTTCTGCTAAAGTGTATCACTGGTGATATCTATTTTTGTTCCTTTTTCCTACCTCTCCTTCAATCCCCCATTACCTTTTAACAACAGGTGGTCCTTTCTCACCTTCTCTACTACTCATGGTCAAGTTAATAGCATGTGCCTCTGTCCCATACCATGCTGAGGTTTGACAGTTTAGACCTCTCATTGACTCAATAACAGGACGCCCTGTTAATAGCATGCACACCTGTACTCAACACTGTATTCTGTCATTACATTAGAAAAAAAAATGTGTTATAATGGGACTGCAGGCATGTATACTGTTCATTGTCAAGCCTTCACCCACAAGACAAATCTTCAAAAAATGATCACCACTGAAACAAATGTAGTCTCTTTTAAAAAGAAATTATGATTTTGCATGACATTTGAGTGAGTCTGAAGTGTGGGCAAACCACAACCCGGCAGTGCAAGTAGGTTTTAGCATAAACCTTGCCAAAAAAATGTGTTATTTACTTTGGAAATATCAAGGCTCATGGTTCTTATCACACGCACTGCACAGAAATCTGAATTGGTCATTTTCTCCACACTGAGCCACTTTCGTCACTCTGAATGAAACAATTTCATCAATTTCATCACTCTGAATAAAATTGTTCTCATCTTAGTGACTGGATTGTACAGAAATTTGAACATGTGGAATTCCCTTAAAATCATGTACATAAAATAAACACAGGAGCTTTGATGTTTACAGTGTACAACAAATCTTGTCTACTGAGCTATTATAGATCAATCCAATCAGCAGTCACTAAATGAACTGGTAGAATCCCATTAACTCCTTATTGTATCTCCCTGCAGCAGGCTTTGTGATAGTCAAGCCAGCAGCACAGGGTTTAGCTGCAACACTGTACTGCACTAACGACTCACCCGACTAAGCACTTGTGTCAACAAAGAGGAGGAGCTTAGGAGAGGAAATGTAATCAGACATAATGGCTCAAACATGTTTGAATCATTTTAGTCTTAATCCATTGTTCCTCTATAAGATGTTTACGGAGGATCAGTCACTGACAAAAAAGGAGAGATAAGGACTAATTAATGCAGCTTAGAACTGTAAAATTCCTAAACTAAAAAGTTTTGGCACTGCAACAACAGAGGGCTGCTCAATTTCAGAAAATGCCTCTTTATAAGTATTAAAAGTGATCAAAAGTGATTACACTTAATTATTACTATGTAAACATGATTAACCCTTCAACATATCATTCATTTACTGGGTCAGTAATAAATGTTTATTTATTACATGTATAAAATGCTTACATTTATTTTTTGTAAATGTATAACAGGTATTACAAATTTAAATATATGAGAGGGAGTTATTAACCATCTAAGGCACTACAGGCCTTCTGTCGAGCTGCGTTGGCTTTTAATTTGTACATTCGTCTTTCTGAAACGCATATAGAATGACCTAATACTCTTATTCCTTCTGAAATTTGTTTTTGTGTACCTCTTGAAGTGTACACACATAGTAACACCAAGTTTTAAGTTAAAGGTGTGGCAGGCTTTTTAAGGCAGGGCCTAATCTGGTGGATTCACACCGACTTCCCCACACCCAGTTTTGAACCATTGACTACACCCCACCAAAACAGGAGTGACTGACAACAGGAGATAGTGCAGGTGTGCATATATGTACTAAATGCCCCAAAGGTTTTACCTTTACTTCTAAAAACAGCTCTTCCATCACTGCTATATTAGCATTAACATGTGTCTTACTTGTAACACTGGTAGCCACTGTGTGACAAAAGTGTTGTATTTGCTAAAGAAAACTAATCAGTGGTTCTCACACATTCATATTGAATTCATATTGAATTTGTTCATGTGGCCTGGCTATTACATAAGACCCTTCAGATGTTTCCTTATGATGAGCACCAGGTGCAAAATGCTTTTCAAATGATCTCAATTGCAATGTTGCAATTACAGGACAGACAAAAGCAATTTTAATAACTTTGCTTACCATTGATAATTTGTGAATAATTTCTACTTTACCTATATTAATAGATAAAACTTACTTTCAGATTTGTTTACAGTGAGTGTGATAGTAACCAGGGGCCACAATGTCTACAATTCAATAGTTACCATTTTATTTACTCTGCAATGCTATGATGCTAAAATGATGGGAAATTCTATACTATATTGCCAGTAGTTAGAAATAGGAATTGGACAGAGACGATGATTTGAAGCTGTCATTATATTTGGGATCCCATGCAATGTTGCTATGACTATGACGGCAAATATTGCAATTTATTATTCACCATATATTATTAAAATGCAAGTCATAAGGAAAATAATGCATGACTCATTCATGACTAATTCAGCTCATTTGAAGCATCTTATTTCATACTTTTTACATTTCCGCTGCTATGCAAAAGAAGAACAAGGTCTTAGGCCAAAATAAAATTTTGTTAACTTGGCACCACAGTATCAACATAATATTGTGCTGAACAAAATAGCAGTGTATCAATATTTTGATCTTTTGTCTCTACCTTGATGTTTATTTTAAAAAAAAGACAAAACCTAATCTCAGAACTATTGTAAATTAGAGTCTCAGGCTCCAGACAACATATTCTGAACAATTTTGTGTAATAATGATGTCGCTTTAAGAGACATTTAATGGTTCCCATATCTTGTTCTGATCACCACTTGCTGTGAGGAAATCTGGCCACTAGGAGTGACTTTATTTGTACCTTAACAGTTGAATTATGCAGAAATTTGGAAAATCAAAATAACTTGTCTTACCCAGAGATAAGGTAAGGAAGATAAAATCAAAGCTCTTAAACCAGTTAAGTTCCAGTTACGTTATGACATGAGAACCAATTCATTCCAATTAAATTCAATTTTCACACCACTTATTAATTTATTGATTTATATGTTAATAAGCTAACAGCTGCCAAAGTGTTAAGAATAAAGTTAAAAGTTGGTCAGCAGCCAAGACAGGGCTTCCCATTTATATTTAGACACGTGGCTATTTGTGCACAAACCAGCTATATAAATTAACATATAATTAATTTATATGTTAATTACTGTCTGTTTAATTATTTTCATTATAATTTTGACTGAGGAACGACATAAGAGTCTGAAGACAAAATTAGAAAGAAATAATTAAACTCCTCCAAACTCCAGTTTCTGGTGATGTTGTGAACTAGACTATGGAGTTTATATGGGAATTTGTGTCCATTCATTCTGTACAGTTTTCATGAGGTCTGACACTGATGCTGAATGAGAGGGCCTGGCTCTCAGTGTCTGTTTCAGTTCATCCCAAAGGTGCTGGATGGGGTTGAGGTCAGGGCTCTATGTGGGCCATGTTTTCATCCAGCCATGTCTTCATGGAGCTTGCTTTGTGTCATGGGACACAGTGATGTTGGAATAGAAAAGGGTCTTCCCCAAAATTTGTCCATCAAGTTGGAACATGAAGCTGTCCAAAATGTCTTGGTCTGCTCAGTTAGATTAGGCCCTTCACGGGAAGTAAAGGGGGCACCTGAGTTCAATAATTAAGAGGCGTGTCCTAATACGTTTGTAAATAGAATGTCTGACAAGTTGGGTCCTGTGACGTCATAATATAGAACTTATTTCTTATTCTACAGACGGTCTCCAGACGGACTGATATTTCTAACAACAGACTTCTAACAACAACATTGAAAATATTTTTTAAAAAAATATTTCTGACTGGAAAACGTCTAGAGACGAAAAAGTCTCAAAGCTCAGCTCCTCCCTCTGCTACAGGCGAGGCGCTGAATCGTTATAGGCTTCTCCGACAGAGGGACTATGGTGGCAGGCTAGTAAAGATGGCTGCTCTCTCTGAGGATGGGAGATATGGACTAAATTGTGGCCGAAATGTCCACGGGATCACCGTTTTGCACGTAAAACTGACAGAGACGGCCATACGAGCTATAGAAAACTACCAAAAATATAAGGTAAGTTCAAGCAGTATTTAAAAAAAAAAAGAAATTTAACCGGTAAAAAAAAAACTTTCTCCCCACCTGATAGAAGGGGCAAGTCAGTGCCACGCACCAAAAGCAAATGCACAAGTTATCAAGAGCAGATGACAAATGTTTGGGATTTTTACTAAGATCTTAAAAACAAAGAGGCTCATTTAATAAATATTGTATTGGAAAACGTCCAATTGACTCAAACGCCAAAATGCCAGATCTGCAATACTAATATTAGCAGGTTGTCCTGCTTTAAAGTGACGACATGTTATTCGTCTTTTTTTTTTCTTTTTTTTTTTTTAGCATTTTTGTCTAGCTAGTTTAGCAGTAGGCTTTGTGAAAGTGTCCAAATTAAAGGGTGAACAACTTTTGTCAGCTGTTTGGCAAGTAGAGTTCGCCAGACTATCTCTAGCTGCGGATCCAGCTAGTCCCTTTAAGACCGGTTTAATCTGAGTTCTGGTGGATTGGTGTACATTAAATGACTTATTAGAGCCCTACAGAGATAAGGAGTTCTTTGAATAGCCTTTTTATTGAATTAATTCATCAAATGATACTCCTATCTCAAAGAGAGCTCGATAGGGAGCTAACTCTGAACATTTAGCACAGCTAATCTAATAAGATCTACCTGTGTGTTTGTGTCTTCTGTCTGGTTTGTGCACAAATAACCATGTTTCTAAATATAAATAGGAAGCCCTGTCTTGGCTGCTGACCAACTTTTAACTTTATTCTTCACAACTTGGCAGCTGTTAGCTTAGATAACTCTTAAGGGATTTGCTGCCTAGCCTAGCCAGGTATTTTCATGCCTGATTAGGTGGTTAATCTGCAAAACTATTTTGTTTTTTAGCATGACAGCATGTGGCCTTATTTCGTTTTAGTATAAAAACGATAGTTACGTGGTAAGTTCCCTAGTTGAACTTTTATTTCCTTTTTTTAAACTATGAGCTAGCTTGCTAACACTAGCCATCTGGCTTAGCTGTTAACACAGACTAAAACAGCTTTATCTTTGATTAAGCTGTAAAAGAAGCAGTTTGTGTGCAAAATATGGCTTTTTAATGCTATAACTGGGGCAATTTCTACACATTTAATGTCAGTGGGGCGGCTGAGGGTGAGCATTCTTAGTTCAAAGCCATGAAAACTGTGCAGGTTGTAAGTTCCTTAATTGGCTCTTTAATTAAGATGGGGTCTATTCAGGTGCCACAGCAGCAAAAACTTTGAACAGAGTGCATGTAAAAAGAAATGATTCCTACAGATGCTGATCTGTCAGTTATTTCTTCTGGCTCCTCTGGTGAGTAGAAAAGCAAAGCCCAAACAGGTCTTCAGCCAGGAAGCACTACTATCAGACATGTGAAACTAAGTTTAGACGAATCTCTTCTCACCATTTCTGCACGTTTCAATAGCCAACACAATGCTCTAACCGGGAGAAATTAGGTGGCCTCAATGAAGAGTTGCATTGTCTGAATTTTTAAAGCCCTACACTGCTCAAAGTGCTTACGAGGCACTGTTTGACTTAAAGCTACAGCAGACCTATTCTAAAAAAAACACACTGCACAAGAGCACAGCTAGTGAGAAATGTCACTGGAGCCCTGAACAAGCTTAACTACTGATTTCTGTAGATTCCTCATTCAGGACACACTCCTGTCTGCTGCATCCACACAAGCTCAAAAAAAAGTCATCATGATGTATGCCTTTTTGTTAGTCATGTCGCTTGAGTGCTTCTCTTTTAGGGAACCTCATGAACTTAAGCTTGGTTCAGCCAGCCGGCCTCTTTACAAAGTCTCCAAAGTGAGATTCAGGCTTTAGACTATAAGCAGCTTGGTGGCAGTGGTTTTGAGCCTTCATATAGGCTTTAGTGTGGTTTGTTTGTTTGTGGGTTTTTATTCTTCATTTTTATGAGCTGTACCTTGGCTAACAGTGCTTTTCTCAGACTACAAAAAGTTCTCTTATAGAGGCCAGGTAGTTGAACAAGGCCTTGGTTGTCAAATTAAACACTCAAAGCTTTGGTTGGTCAGCTGAGGTTTGCTTAACTTCAAACACACACTGCAGTGAGTCTGGTTTAAACACTAAATATGACGGCATTCATGAAAGGTTAAACGTCTACTAAAGATAAATTGAGAACATTGAAATTGCTCTTGTCTGCAGTATAATTGTGAGAACCTTCTGAGCGTGTGGGACCACATGCGTCCTGTCTCATGGTGTGGAAGCGGGAGGTGTTTTATATAAATTGGCAGGCTCGAGTCCGCCTAGTTTGCTGTGAATGTGCGTCGGAATGTGTGCATTCCTTTTGGAAGGGAAATGTGGCACATACTCCCTAGTAGCCCATGTTTAACTTTCACCTCGCTCTCTATTTGGTAATGTGGTATTTGGCGACGTGTGATTATACCAGAATCATGCTGGTAATTGCTTTAAAAAAACTTCTGCACTGGACTCAAGCTTAGGTTTGACCAGTTAATCTAATTGATTTTTTTTTTTTTTATCTCATATTGGTTTATTCCAAGACAGCTAATCCTTCAGCATAGACTTTATTGTCTTAACATGTAAATGATAGTTACTTGTTAATTTACTTGTTATATTTTTTATTGTAATAGTCTTAAACATGAAAATGATTAAACACAAATGTAATGATTTGCCTGTCATTTATATAAACTGTTCAGTAACCATAATGTCATTTTGAGGGCAAGACACTAATATGAAGGAATTTATTTTACATTTACTGATTGTAATTCTGACAAATGTTCTTGTGTTTACAGGGGTGTGTTTAGCCTTTTTTCTTTTAATGCTTCCTTCCAATGTAGAGCATTTGTTAATCATTATTAATCTCTGTGGCAGCATAGCAAGATGATCAGAACTAAGGGGCGCAGCCTCTGATCGAGTGCTGAGTTCGACACCCCATGACAGCACTGTAGGCCTGTAGTGAGTTTTGAAGAATTTGTCAAATGCTAGACTGCCCAGCTTGTTAAAACCAGCCTAAAGCTGAGATTTTGCGTCCCTTTTTCTATGTCTTTGCTGCCTGTATACCCTCATGTTCTCCGTGTTCTTATGTACTGGCCTAGGAGTCATGAGAGAGCAATCTGGTTCTCCCTGCTGCTCTGTAATGTGATCAGTACTGTGTGGATGTGTGTGGAGTATGAGTGTGTTTGGGGGTTGGGGAATGTGAAACTAATCTGGTTGTACAAGCCTCTGCAGAGAAAAAAAGACTCCGCACTGTCATTTGAATATAACTGAAGGCATTAACCAGCAGCATTTAAGATGTGGAGAGAGAGAAAAAAGGAGATACATATTTGACTGAAGTCTCTGCCTGACTGAAGAATTTTTTGAATACTGCAAAAGCATGAAGGGTCCTGAAATCAAACGTTCTTATTTTTGTCTGTAGGTGTTTTGGCCATGACAGGTTGAAACATTTAAATGGTGGTCTGGTGTTGCAATGCTGCAAGCATGTTAAAAATAACCTCTTGTTTATTTTGCTGCACAGCAGTGGAAACTTCATGGTTCAATTTAGAGACTTTGTTCCAAATTTCAGCTTTTTGGCACATGTAGGGAAAAGTACTGATTAAACTGTAAGGCTGTATGACCAGTCGCGGAGGTGAATAGCCAGATCCTAAAATTTCAGTTAATCACAAAAGAACACGGCCATTTAATCTGGGACTAGACCTATATACACAGCACAACCACATGTTTTTAGTCAATTCCAGGTCCTACTTCCTCTCTTTTATAAGTTGCTGAGTAGCCTTTGAGCTGCTGTTTTGAGGACAGTGTTTGTCTTACTCCAAGCTTCCTGGACAATAGTTTTGGAATCCCAAAGTAAAATAATTTAGTAAAACTTCACATGAGACCATTTGTAGAGCTATCTGTTTTTGGTTGCCTAACCTTTTTTTTTTTTTTTTTTTTTCCCCTCACAGAATGTACCGTCCTCCCGGCCAGCAATACACTTCCAAGGACTTCAAGGGGTAGGTGAAATGATTCTGGACAGATTCACCCCAGACTAAGAAAAAACTGACAGTGGAGTTGCACGAACAGTCCAACCACAACCCAGCTCCGGGGCCATAAACGCACACTGGATTGTGGTCCTGGCGTTGAATAGTGTGATTTTGGCTTGAGGGTCTATTCTGAAACTCAGCAGCTCTCACTGTTTGTCTGTAAAAATGGCTGGTTAACCTCTGACCTTGGACACCATTCGAGAGTTTAGCTCTGCTGAGGCTATTAATACTGCACTGTGGTTATGCAGCTAGGCTCAGACTCTTAACCTTTTTTGCCCACAGCTCAGTATTACTGTCATATCTTTGCCTTGTTTGACCACTGACATTTAAAACACCAGTTTGTATATTTCAGATGTATTTTGCTAGTCAACCAAGTTTGTTAGTTGAATACTTATTAGCATCACTTTCAGGCACCAGGACGCACAAATTCAGTTTGTCATTATTTCAGTGACTTAAAGGCACTTTAATGTGACTTAATGTGGATGGTTTTGTGAACACTGTCTGATCTTATTCTGTCTTGTTTTTGTGGCCCTGCAGCGCATTAAAATTCCAAAAACTGATGTCTCCGATGGATCTCACACCTTTGATTTTTATCTGTCCAATGTTGGCAAGGACAATCCTCAGGGAAGCTTTGAGTGCATCCAGCAGGTTGTGTCCAGGTAAGATGCTGTATAGTCCCTTGTGTTAAAATTAAATGTATTGCTTTATTCATTTTAAAGGTGTTGTAAGCATTTTCAAGCCACTGTCATCTGATTCTAGGTCTGGAGTGTCCCAGTTGTCATCGCTTGGGGCTGTTCAGGACAAAATCACTGTGTGTGCCACCAGCGACTCTTACCAAGTGACCAAAGAGCGCATGACACAGGCAGAAGAGGACACGCGCAAGAGAAGCACCAAAGTCATTAAACCTGGCGGACCGTTCAGAGGCAGGTGGCTCTCTTTCACCTAACACTTTTCCCTTGCACAGAATGCAGAACTAAAGAAAAACAGTTGCCAGGTACTAATGATGTGGATTAGGATAAAGGAAGGAAGAATGTAAGACTTAATCCAGGTAATCTGCATTAGTTTAGCCTCACACACTTATCTCTTAGGGCCACTGCAGCATAGGCACTGATGTTTGCTAGCATGAACCGCAAATTGAATCTTGCCCTGTCACCCAGAAACACCTGCTTTGAAAACGTTATATATGAAAGTAGCAATTTTGCATTCACATTTTCTGTTTTTTTTTGGTTTCCTTTTCTCCATGCTCACTGTTGCGTCTAGGATGTACATGTTTCTTACTAATAGGAGCTCGGGGGTGTAGGTCAGCAGTAATGTGAAATGGTACATACTCCACTTATGTTAGTATGCTGTATCTCAGTATGTCTCGCTTTAAAACCACATATGTGGGTAGTGGTAAAGAGCTTTGGTATAAAAGAGACCCTGGTGCCTGTGGGAAGTTTTGTGTGAAACTAAAGGATCACTGAGCTCATTTTTTCCAAATCTCTGGGTAGTCTGAGCTCCTCAACACCACAGGTTCCACTGTGTTCTTCCAGCAGGGACTATTTGAATGGAGCTGCAAAATGAGTAAAAAAAAAAAAATTGAAGGCACTGCTAACACTGAGGCCCTGCTATCAAACCCTTCCTCCTTTTTTTCATGTGTATATATGTACATACATGCACACACGCAGAGTAATCCCCTGCTTTTCTCAGAGGTTTTGCACCCACATGCTATTGGAATGTATAGTGAAAAACAGCATTGTTTTTGTAAAAAAAAAAAGTGCCTATTTTTATAGTGTAAACCCTAAATATGCTCCCAGAACACTTTAATTTAATTTTAAACTCAGTTTAACACATTGCCCTTAAAGAAAATATAAAAGTAAATAAATGATCAGAATCAGAAATCAGAAAGAGGTTATGGGTTCAAGTCCTACCTTCAGTACCACCACTGGGTTCCTGAGCAAGACCCTTAACCCAGAGACTGCCCCCTGTAGTTAGGCAATGGAAGTTGCCTTGGATAAAGGCATCTACTAAATGGCATAAATATAGTTTAATATAACAGGAGCATTCCATGGTAAAATGTGGTAATGAAAATTCATCAGAACTCCCACTATTTGTTAATGTATGTCAAAAAAGAAAAGACCTGAATTTATTCTGTAATATTTGTCAACATTGCGAAATGATCAGAAGAGTGTTGCACTCATCTAGCCTCTTTAACCTCATTCCACAATTGAGCCGATTTGTTTTTGCTGATGTGAGTAGTTTAGCTGATTGTCAACCACTAAGACAGCAAGACGTATGTGTCTTAAGTCAGACAGCACGTGGTGGAGAAAGAGTAAGAGATCTAGTGAGAGAGGATAAGAGATACTATTCCTAATCTTTTTAAAAAGCTTTTTCAGAATGTCATTTGCTGAGAAAATATGACGATATCATCGCATCTTGCACACTTACTCTGACCAGGCCCAGGGGGCAGCTAGTCAAAATGATGTATATTAATCCCCACTGAGTTATTAATGTCAGATTAACTTCAAAGAAAGACATGTCACTGTCTCAGCATACCTAATTATGATCCCCCTATTCCACATACAAAGCTGCTTCTGTTTATTTCTGTAGATGCTGTGCTCAGCCTCTTCTGTTTAAACACCATTTATGCAGGTAAAACGGTCCCGATCCGAAAGCCAGCACCATCTGCTCCTGACCCGGTTCCGGAGAGGAAACGTTCCACCCCTATGAATCCAGCCAACACCATCCGTAAGTGCCTTACCAACAACCCAGTGTCTCAGCGGCCATACCGGGACCGCATCATACATCTGCTGGCACTGCGATCATACAAGAAGTTGGAGATCTTGGGCAGGTTACAACGAGATGGGATTAGCCAGAAGGACCGCAAATCACTAGGAAGCACCTTACAACAGGTAAGCACGGGTCACCAGAGAAGGAAAAAAAAATATTTTTATAGTTACACAATGGACCTGATTGATATGAAAAGTAAAGTGAAAGTGAACATTTGTCATACAGGAACACACCACAGCACACAGTGTGAACAGCACGAAATTCTTCCTCTGCATTTAACCCATTCACCAAGTGAAGCAGGG
>JBBJLR010000024.1:10669685-10682793 GCA_037577145.1 Brachypetersius gabonensis
GCGGTCCTGGGAATCGAACCTGGACTTTCTGATCACAGGGCGAATGCCTTAACCACTAGGCCACCAGCTGCCCCAAATGTGTCCCAATACAAATTTTAAGGAGTGAAGGGTTTCTATAGTCTGTGAAAATGACCATTTTCACCTGACTATAAGACTTCAGGATTTGTTTGACATGTCAGTTAGTAATTGGCAACTAAAAATTTTGTTCACAATTGTCAAATTTCAAAATTGACCAAATTTATCTCAAATATAAATATAAAATATTTGATCTTTGACACTTTTTAAAATGGTAAAATACCATTCAAAATGGTAATGAATGTTACTGCTAGTCCTACTCCTATATGAGAAACTGGTACTAAATAGTCAGTTGCCTCTTTCAGTCATTCAGTTTACTTGATTCCAGTTATTTAAGATAAGATAAACCTATATTAGTCCCACAAGTGGGAAATTTGCTTGGTCATGGCAAAAAGTGAACAGAACAAAGTTGAGAGCAGAAAAACAATAGAATTGAATAAAAAAAAAAAAAAATTGAATTGCCAACGGACTTTTTTTTTTTTTGTTAAAGAGAAAAGTGATTTTTAAACAGTAAATGTTTGTTGGAACTTTAGCTAAAGTTCCAACAAACATGTTTTATTTTTCAGTTTAGGTTTTTCAGACATTTAACATGCTGTAAGAAATGACTGCTTTTAGGCTTTGTAAGGGCATGAGACTTTTTTTTAGTTTTTTCCACATTAGTGGTGCATGTTATGTATTTCAAGCTTCCTATCTAGGCTGGTGCTTCAGTCGCAGACATTTTTGAGGATGCCAGTTAATGCACGGAAGCTTAATTTTGTGAAATTTGTCACTTGGTGCGACTGTTTGTGCATGGGTGGATGGAACGTAAGATACTGAAAGAATGTTAAAGTAGCAAGCAGAGATGAAAGGGAGCTGCTGGGAGTTGAGGCGAGGCAGAAGACATGAGGTAGCGATTTGCAAGTAGGGAGAAAATGCTCCCTTTGAGATGAGAGCTGAGCACCTTGTAGAAGGTGAGAGGCGGAGAGATGACTGAATTTCAAACAGACTCTGCTCTCTCCCTCTGGAGAATCTCTATCTGTGAGAACACACTAGTCCTATTAAGTGTTGATGCTCATTCAGCCCAGTTAGGCATGTGTCTGAAGAGTCACTCCAAACAGCACAGAGATGGCACAAGCACATCACTGCTCAACAGACAAAGTGGACAAATAAAATCATATGGACCTCCATGTCTTTTTAGACTGGACAAAATTCACCCAGTGCAAAACATTTTCATAAATTGAGTTGTTTGACAAATTCTAACAATGCACACAAATTGGACTTGATAGTTGTTGGAAACTCCCGGGAAGTGCCTCTTTCAGTTCCTTCTAAAGGTTTCAGTAAAGAAAACTTGTCCAGGGCAGTTAAAATGCTACTTATAAGTGATCATTAAGTGATATCTGATGAAAGTGAAACCAGGGATGTCTCCTTGTTTGGACATGCAAGAAAGAGAAGGAGCGTGAAAAGAAAATGCGGATTATGGCGAGTAATTTCAGATGGTTTAGAGTAATGGGTGGGCAATATGGCTAAGATATATCTCAATTTTTTTTACACTTAAATCTGTTTCAATTTTATCGCTGTATTTATAGTGTGTGTGTGTGTGTGTGTGTGTGTGTGTGTGTGTACGCATTTTGGCTGAATAACAGTTCTTAATTTTAACTTTAGCTTTAAATAAAATTTGGCAAAATTAAAATCTTAATACTTAGTTACTTCAGAATGGCAAAAATAAAAAAATTAGAACAAAATTAATAATAAAAAAATGGCAACTAGTGCAATTCCTAAACTATTACTGAATTATTGAACAGTTATTTTAACATGACAAAGTGCAGTACTGTGTCTAAAATGTGTTTATAAAAAAAAGCCATTAACTTAGTAACATGTTTTTCCAGCATTGCTTTTAGGCCTTTTATTAGGCCGCAGTAGATAGAATGTAGTCTATATAGACCAGGGGGCGGCAAACGTTAACGCTCAAAGAGCCATTTGGAACTGGTTTCCACAAAAGAGAGAACACCGGGAGCCTCATCCTTTTTGGCATCTAAAATGAAAAGAACACTGCATATATTGTTTTACATCTATGCTGTGCATAAAAACTAGGCTAGTGTGTTGCTTGTGAAATTTTGTTTATTCAAAGAAAACATTTCGAGCATTTAAAACTTTGTAAAAAAAAAATTGTATTTTAATGTTACAAGATTATTATAATCTTCAAATTTCAAACTACAATAAAAAAATGAATAAAAAATAAAATACACTTACACCTAGAATGGCTGACCGCATCAATTGATGTCATTTAATCAGAATGTTGCCCTATTGGAGCATCAAGCATGCTCTGTAAGAGACATATGGATGTCAGGGCTCGCAAAATTTCAAAATCCCTGGTGGCCCTTCGGGCATGCACTCTTCAGTTTTTGGTAGCCCAAAATAAATTTAAGTAACCCGACTATAAAAGAGATTATTTTTAATGTAGAATATTGTAAAGGAAACAAAAAATCGATCAAAAAATGTTAAAACACAAATTACAACAAATGTATAAAATTACAATCATCAGCTCAAATATTTGGTTCTAACTGAACAGAAACAAAATCACTATTAATAACGTGATTGGGACGGGACTGGAAAAAATGTAAGCGGGAGTGGGCGGGACCGGGAATCATAATGACGCTATGATAACTTTATACAGAAAGATACCTTTTAAATAAATAAACTAATTTTGAACTCTAGAAAGTAAAAAACTTGCGAATTCAAACACAATTTCAATGTTTCACATATTGACAGTGGCTCATCGATGCTCGAAAATGAAATGATTACCCAGCTACATTTGCGAAAGAATCCAAACGCATTGACCTATCTTTTTCCTTCCTATGATGGCCCGACAGGCAGGGTTGAGAGAGATTTTGGTAGCCCGACTGGAAGACACAATAGCCCCGGGACGTCGGGCTAGTGATTTTGCGAGCCCTGGATGTGGTGTAGGCACATGTACACACAATTTTACAAATTGTTGTTGTTTTCATACTGTTGTGCTGGAGAGACACCACTGACAGGAATTAAATTCCATACTCCATACTGTACGACGGGCTCTGGGTCCAAACCACTGGACCCTTGCTGTGTCTGCTGGCTGCAGTTTGCGTGGATGTGTGCCGGCAGGCTGCAGGACTAAACACCTGAACATACTGCAGCAGTGCCGTATCAGGAAGTGTCTTGTCTGAAACCAGGCACTAGAGGATGACACGGGAGTGAATTTTCAAACCTCTCCCGTCCCACTCCCACAAAAAAAATCCCGTCCCGTCCCGATCCCATTAAAAAAACTGGGGGAAAATCCCATCCCGTCCCAATCCCAGAAGAATGACTCCCATTCCCTCCCGCTCCCGTGTTGTTGTTGTTTTTTTGGGCTAAAATCTGTCAGTTACGTTAAAAAAATCCTGGTCCCGCCCACTTAAATTTCCTGGTCCCGCCCACTCTCGCTTACATTTTTTCCAGCCCCGTCCCAATCCCGTTTTTAAAAGTGATTTTGTTTCCCGTCCCGCGAGATTCCCATGAGCCACGGGATTCCCGAAAAAATGTCAGCCTCTACCGGGCACAGGATCAATTGACACACGCACCCATTATAGGTATTGCCAGTTAGCTGCCATTCTAGTGTTATTATTTATTTTCAAAAGCCACCGGGAAAGAGATGAAAAAAAGATGAAAGATGGCAGCTCGTCGGTACATGGATTGTCTAGATTTGTTTCTTTTGTGTAATGACTGAGGTTTTTTTTAAAAAAAAAACAGCATTGCTTAGAGAGGACAAAAAATCACTGTGCTACTGTGCTTTTGCTATTTTTTTTTCTGGCTAAGGACTTACTATAATTTAAATTATGTTTACATTTATATAAGATTTAAAATTATAAAAATATATTTAGATTTTTTTCCAACAATGTTCAAATGTTTTATGGGAGGCATTAAAATGTTCTGTTTAAGTAAATTCTTGTTGAAATGGAAATATTGCATTTTTAATTTTTTTTTTTCCTGCGTAGACTAGTCAGCATCTGGAGTCAATATCACCAGCAAATCCAAAACAGAAAAACATCAACACTATAAAGGCTTTTTACTTACCGCATGTGATATCGCCATCACAACACTCGTATTGCATGTCGCATATTGCATGTTTTCCTAATATCGTGCAGCCCTAGTTTGTAATGACCTGAAATGCCAGCTGCTAACTCAAAATATCCACCCTGTTCTCCTAAAATGTCCGCCATGTCAGTCATACACCATTATTATTACATACAATGAATATGTCCACCCTGTCGTGGTAATGGTAGTTGGTATTGCAATTTATGGTATGTGTGCATAGTTTGTTACAGACATGATTTATAGTTATTATTCATTTCATACGTTTGCATGTAATCACATAATTCACCTTCATTCGTTCAGTGTCCACCCTGTCGTGTGCTGGTTCACTACAGAATATTGTACTTATTCATAATTAAAAAGAAAATGAATAGCTCTATTTAGGAAAAAGGACATTATATCTATCAATATCTATTTGTTTCTATTATTATAAAAACACATTTTAACAGAACTGTATATGTCCATGACCGGGTGGACATATATGACTTACTCTCTGATTAAGATCCCATAATTAACCGAAAATATGTGCAGGAGCTCAGCAAATATACATTTCAAGTTGAATTTTTTTTTTATAATAGGACATAAAAGGAATGGGAAATTATGATTTGAATGTACGGATATCGTGGGCCTAAAAAGGCACTTCCAGTAAGATTCACCCAGTCTGGATTTTATATGGGTCTGGGAAACTGCCTCTGATGTGTGATCTGTTCAAATTGCATTTAATTTAATAAACATTTGGGGGTTTTTTTTAAGGTGACTATAATTTAGATGATCCTAACAAAGCTGTAATTATTTTGAGGTCTTAACCATAAATCAGTATGTGTTAGGACTGTCAGGGCTCAATGTGATTTTAAACAATTTTGGGGCAATTTAATTGACAAATTTAATTTGTATTAATATGCAGGGAGTCCAACCTGCAATATTCTGACATTTAAAATGGATAGCTCTGTCCTGCTTGCTGCCTTTTGACTAAATCGGGGGGAAAAACACCTGCTTACAAATATGGTTCATCTTTGAGGGAAGTTTGAAGGCAAAGTCTAATTATATTCTCACTGCTGACCACACTCTGTTCTCTTCTTTCAGGTTGCCAATCTTAATCCAAAAGATAATTCCTATTCATTAAAGGAATTCATCTACCGTGAGGTCCACAGGGACTGGCCAGGTTACTCTGAGGATGAACGGATTCAGGTGGACAGAATCCTGGCTCGGTAAGCACAATTTACAGTGGCAGCATGCTAATGGATGAAACCGACCTTTTGGAAGTGACTTAATGTGGGACGTGGGGAACCAGCAGCAAAGGGTGTTGAAGTAAAGGTTTTCTGGCTAAAGATGAGCTTATTTTGTTTGTTTGCAGTAAACTGAACCTGTCTACAGTTTCATCCAGCGGTTCTCCCAAAGAACCAGCTTCGTCACCACAGGTATGAAAAACAGATTTCATTATTGGGTTAGACACACTTGGATATGCTGACTGCTGTTAATGTTAACACCCGTGCATGCTTTAATGAATCTTAGATATGCATTTATGTGCTTTTTCTGTTTTACAATCTTACATGAAAAGTTACCCATTTAAATAACATGAATTCAGTTTTGACTGCCAATTACAACCAATAAATCGCATAGTCACGTCTGACACTACAGCCAAAGACATTTCTAAAACTCAGTGAAGGGGACAGAACAGTAGATCTCATGCCGTTGAGGCAAGGACTCCGAGAACTGGAAGGATCTGTTGCTCACACAACACCCTCAGGTCTTGAAGTTGAGGTGGGAAGTCTGAGATGGAGTGGTTTGTCCAGTGTGTCCCACAGAAGCTGGATCAGACTGAAATCTGGTGAATTTGAAAACTGTCTTTCAAACCATTGCTGTGTGCCGTGCACAGCATGCTGCTGAAAGACACCGCTTGGGGATTATTGTTGCTATAAAGGGATGTATTTGGCAACATTTAAGTTAATGGTGTATGTCAAAGTAACTTCCACATGCATGCCTGGTAGCTACACAACAAAACAAAAGATGATTGATCACTTCTGATCAATCCAATTCCATGTGCATGTTCCTGTTGTAGGCACTGTGGCCATGCAGCCTTATTTTCAGCAAGCAATGCACTTTGTGGTCTGATCATTCTGGCATAGCCAGTATTAACTTTTACAACAGTTTGTGCTACAGTAGCTTTTTTGTGAGATCGATCCAGACTGATTGGCTTTTGCTCCACATGATCCCATTTCCATTACACTGCATACTTTGAACTTGTCACTTTGTCACAATTTGCCCCTCAGATATATACACCTGCCAATGTTTCCTGCTTCTGGCGCATCAACTTACTTAACTGTTCACTTGCTGCTTAATAGAGCCCTTTACTTGACAGATGCCATTGTAATGAGAGAATCGTGGTATCCATCTGCCAGTGGTTTCAAACTTGTTTTGACTACAACTTGTGCTTGACGATTATTGTCACTGTCCTGGGAACTGTATATTGGTATTTACTTGTGTTGTGTATTTAACAACCTTTTTTCACTTATTGTGCTTTTCTTTTCATTCCATCTTAGAAGCGCCAGCCGGAGGTTGACTTCATTGACCCTTTAATGCCTAAGAAGTCACGTATCTCCCACCTCAGTAACCGAGGTCCTCTTAGCTTGACAGAGCGACGCAGCTCATCTGAAGCAGAGAAGAGAGTTGCTCCTCCAGTCACCGTAGCCTGTTCAGGACCCTCATTCCAGCAGCCTGTCTCCCACCCCTCTTCTGGCTCCAACTCCAACTCCCCAAGCACACCTGAGGGCTGTGGGACTCAGGACCTGCCCTTCGACCAGAGTTCCACATGTAGGGAGGAGACTGAACACTATACTGCCCGCAACCTCATGCCTAGCCCCTCCAGCCAACCTGCCTTCACCACCTCATCAGTCCCAATCACCTCTGTCCTCCCCACCTCTGCCATGTCCCCAGCAGTCAGCAGTAGCAAAAAGCCTAAAAAGTCCAAGAAGCACAAAGATAGCGTGACCGAGAGCGAAAAGGAAAGAGACAGGCATAGAGTTGGACCGTCTGAGGATGAGCGGCCCAAAAAGAGACGCCGCTCCGAGACGCAGGAGAGGTGTGTGCCTGCCACAATTCGCAGCCCTCCTTCAAATGTAGAACACAGTGAAGGTGGGTTTTTTAGTGTCCTCTCTTCAGCCTGTATTAAAGCATAGGGGATCCAGAGCATGTATATATTTGACAGTGTGGGGTTTTTTTTGTTTGTAATTATTCATTCCCAGTAGTGTGCACAAGAGTACTGCACTGAGTACCTTGTGGTATTTTAGTTATAGTTATAGATTTCATAGTGTTCACTGACAGTGAACCAGAATATGTAACTAAATGCCATATTGGAAAAATCACAACTGAGTGGGCAGATATAGATTGCAATAACTGTGTATCAGCTTGATTCAAAATGCTTTGAATCATGCTGATTGTTTCTGAATGTTTTTGTAATAAACAGTTAGCCAACATTAGCATGCAGCATAATTGATTGATTCATGCATTCCACTGCAAACAATTTCAGTTAATGTAAATGTGCCTTATTCTTGTTTTAAAATGTAAACTGTTTCAAAATTACCAATGCAGAGCTACCAAATGCTTGTTTTTTATTGCTTTGAACTTCTCTCCATAGACATAAGTAAATCTGACATCACTGAACTTTCAACGCCAGTGGTCCCCGATTACATAGCGTGAGTTTACTCTCTGTAGATGGTTAGTTTGCTGTAAGTCAGTGTGTAGTCTGTTTAACCTGTTTTCTCCTACCTCAGCAATGTACTTTTTAATATTTTGGTCAAATAGTTCTATGCTGTAAACCAGTTTAAGAATGGATGTCTTATTTTCTACAGGAGGTACACTGCGGTGGTGTCTATGGACCAGAGGCAGCACTACAAGGATGACTTCAATGCGGAGTACGATGAGTATCGTGTCCTTCATGCGCGGGTTGAGAGCATAACTCGCCGCTTCACCCTTCTGGACTCCCAGTGCAGACGCCTCTTACCTGGAACCAAAGAGTACCAGGTCGGAGCACAATCTTAACCTGAACTAAAACCTTAAACTCTGTAATGGTGCTTTTGCACTTGTCAATCACACTTGTGCAGTTTGGCTGTGTCTGAAAGCAAAAGAGCACTGCCAAGTCCTTACTAATTAAATTGGGTAATTTCTAAACATTTAGCTAGACAGAGCTTTGAAACAAACAGTTTGTGGCAGAAATGTAGATTTTGAGTGACCTAGATAACATGAAATCTCCTGCATAATAAAGAATGGTCCTCCCTGTGTAGGTGGTGCATGATGCAGTGCTGCAAGAATACAAGAAAGTGAGACAAGTACGTCTGAACAAAAGTCAAATGCTTCACTTGATAGAATTTAGACGTATGCAAACATGGCCTGAATACATGTGGGATGCATAATTTAATAGAATTTGCATAGTTTAATAGAATTTGATTGTCATTGTCTTGCTGTCTTTTATCCCTATACAGCGCAACCCAAACTATCACGAGGACAAGCAACGCTGTGAATATCTGCACAACAAGTTGGCTCACATCAAACGGCTCATTGCTGACTTTGACCAGCGGAGGGCACAATCCTGGCTTTAGGGGTTGGGGCTGAGCAAAACCCTTCAGCCAGTCAAATTTCACTGCAGCGTAAAGACCACAGTCAGAGGAACCGAGGGGATCAAAACAGCCTTTTTTTTCTTTAATTTATTTTTCCTAAATGTCCCTTCTGACCTCTTGCCCCGTCCCTACACCTGTCCACCACGTTTCTTTATTCTCTTCCCTATTCTTTTCTTTTTCCTGAAGAGTTGTTCCTCCTGACAAATTAAACTTTTTTCAAAGCAAAGAAAGTATATCTGTAGCTACCTGTATTTAAAAGACAAAAAAGGAAGATCTATTTATTTTAAATGGGAGGAGAATATGTAAGATTGAGTCCACAGATGATTATAAGGTTTAGATGCCTTTTTTTTCTGGATGCAATGCAATACCGGGGGCCTTACATACAGTATGTATTTGACTTCCTGAAGCCTTTTGCACAGGGGCGGCTGAGCCAGCATGTTGGAGGGAGAAATGACTGGAGTGTGTGAATCCCGGAGCCATGAAAATCCCTTTCTGCCAGGACCCTGCTTTTAGCAGTATTCTTGCTCACTGTGCAAATGGTGCCTTAATGTGTTCGTTTACACACGCAGTGGTGTGGAGTCCAGTAGGCTCCCAGGGGCAGTGGGGAGAAATGATCAAGCTGACACCTGTCTATGGAAGGTGTGGGTGTATACAAACGTTTGTGCATATGCACTCTTGTAAAAAGAAAGAATGCAATATGTTGAGGGATTGTCAGTGTTTATATTTAAAATAGGATATGTATAAGAAAGCATGGGCAGGAAGAGTGCGTGAAAGAGTCCTGTTTTTTGTTTTGTGTGTGTCGGTGGGGGTGGGTATGTGGTTTAGGAGAACATAAATAAGGAAAATGATACAAAAAAAATAGAAAATAAAAACCAAAAAAAGCTGCTATAGTCTTTGGACAGCCAGAGCACTCAGGATCAACCTGGCTAGTGTTACATGTTCTTAATTTGAAAGAGCGGAAGGTTGGAGGATTGCTAGAGTGCTTTCTTTTATACAGATCTGTACAAACAGAAGGTACTGTTAGAGATGCAATCACCAGGAGACAGTCCTGTTGTTTTCAGATGTATTCCATGAGTTTCAAAGCGGAGTTATTTATGACCTCTGAATTTTTTTTATTTTATTTTTTTTTTCATTTTAAAGAGGAAGGAAAATCACTGATTTACATTTGAAAAAAGTGTCTGGATACAAGTGATCAAAAATAAAGTCAAGGTATCAGTAGTGAAGAGAGATTTATCATTTAAGGGAAACATGTTTACAAAACCTGTTAAAATGTTTTGTCAAATTACTTGATTTGGAATAAACTGCATAGCATTTTGGTTCAGACATTACGGTTTGAGCTTTTTTCAGGAAAATAATCCGCTATATCACTTGTCTTATGTTCCATTCTTAATGTAATCCAGAATCATCTTGCTATGGATTGATGCTTATGCGGTTTGGTTTACTGTGATAGTCTAGAATCTTTCGTTCCATGACCGTTTGAATATTTTGTTCCATTATGTATTCAGATACTGCCCTCGCACATCAGACACTATTGATGCAAGGAGGTAAAAGTGTGTGGGTCATATATTTGCTATAATTGCCTCAAAATGTAGTATTTAAAATCCTGATGTAAAGGGAAATCCCAGCATTTATTTGTTTTTGTTTTTTTTTAACCTAACTTCTACTCGCTGTGCCTGTGGCGTACAATGGCTTGTGTGAAATTTTAAAGTGTTTCCCTGCACCTGAGCCTGTTAACCAACAGACTCAAAATGCATTTATAATTGGTCAGTGGGCAGGTGCCTCATTGTAATTGTGTTTTGAGTTAAACAGGCTATAGATTCAGCAGATAGATGTTGGGCTTAAAAACACTGTATTCCTTTAAAAGCCATTAAGTATTCATCATGCTTAGAAGTCGGCAAGTTTGCTGCTTTGAAGCTTCCCACTGAGAAACCGATAAATCCTGATCTGTATTTAGATCTGGTCCTCATTCTGAATGTGAGGTAGTGTTTAGCAGATGGGATGCCAGCCTTAAGGACTAATGCTATCTGGGTAACTAAGAAGGGTCTGCTGGTGCGTGAGTAAAAATGGTTTAAAATGCTTTCCAGAATAAATACGATGGTTAATTAGAGTTCAGCAGCACTTTCCCTCAGCCCTATTGCCCCAGCCCCTCCCTTCTTCCCTCCTAAGCCTGGTGTGGCTTGTCCCAAGAGTGTATTTCTCTATTTCTTGGTATTTAAAACTCTAGGATGAACTGTCCCTTCAGTGAACTTGGCAGTTGCATTATTAAGTGTTTGTTGGGTTCATAGAGAGAGAGGAGAGGGACACTGTATTCTTGAATTTGTTTGTGCACATGAAAATTACATTCATATTGATACATTTCTGGTCATGGCCTAGAATTAATTCCATTATAAAGAGACCATTCGTTGTCTTTGACACTAACCATTTGAGAGGATGTTAAATGTTGGTTATGGCATGAGTCAAGACAGAAGTCATGCAAAAGAGGGGAGGAAAAAAGCTGAGAAATCCTCAGAACACTTGTCATCTTTTGATTTATCAGTTGGATGGGGGTTATAAAGATTGAGTGTTTCCAATCTGCTCACCTGAGAAATGCATTATCAGTTCAATAAAATGTGAACTTGATAAAATGTTGAATTGTCTTTGTTTCTATCAAACTGGATATTTAGCCTGCTTGATGTTTTGAGAATTGAGACATTATTTTGCTGGAACTAAACTTCCCTGGTGCCTGGAGCTCCAGAAGAAACATTTACTGTTGAAATTGAGGTCAGACTCACTCACTTTATAGTACAACTATATTCAAGAGAGACCGCAATGGTACGTGAAGTTCTAAGCCTGTACATGTAATGCTATAATAAAGTAAAATTAACAATGTTTGGGAAGTACTCCATGTTCTAGTCAAACACTAATGGAATCCATTTAGCCAGATTTTAACTGGACTTACGCCTTGCAGTAAGGAAAATATTGCTACTGGACAGTCCTTAACTCTGGGCTTAAGTCATCTTGCAAACTCTTAAATCTTGCTTTGTTGTATACTCTCCAGGAGTATTTGCTTTTGTAATGTTCATGGCCAAAACCTACAAAACTGCATTCAGAAATGACAGCAATGGGGGAGACACACACTGACCTGCGTCTGTAAAACTAAAGAATGTGAAACAATATTTTCAAAAGCTCTAAATGGCCCTCCATTTGGGTGTTTGCCCTGTGATCAGAAAGTTGTGTGTTCAATTCTCAAGACTGCTAAGCACCTCTGAGGCACCCATGAGTAAGGCACTGTCTCATTACACTGCTCCTTGGGTGCTGTGTTCCTGGCTGCCTGCTGCTTCACTTGTACTGTTCACACTGTGGTGTGTTCACGTTTGACAGAATAGCCATAATCAGATCAAGTTACCATGGCAATTTGGCATTTTTTGCCCTGCCAAATTGCTTGGCCCCCACATTGCTGTTTGCAGCTTTATTTTGCCATATTTCTTATGATAATCTGTAACTAAAAATATATCAAAATAAAATGACAGTATTTTAAGCTTAAGTATTAGTTTGTTTTTGTTTTTTATTGTGTTTCCTTGTAGTTCTTGTGTTGGTGATGATTCTGATACTGATCCTACATAAGTAAACTGTAGGATAAACCATTATTTTATCATTCATTTTTGTTTCTAATTAATTCCTGAGGGAGAACACAGTAACAGTAATTTGCAGTGGATTGCCATTTTATTTTAACAGCCCTGTCTGATTAACCCCATTGTTAAATGGGCTTTAAAGGATGAAAAGAATGAGGTTTATTGTTATTTTTGTGTCACTATAATTGTTATTATAGTGACACAAAACAAAATTCCTCAAGGACTATGGTGCAACACAGAAACGGAAACATCCAAAGACTACATAACTGCAAACTGGACACAATACAAAGCAATTGAAAAAGCAAAAATACAAGAGTAACAACAGAATCTAGCAGTATGCAAAAATGCCAAATAGAGGTAGAACAGCAATAAAATAAAATAAAATACAGCCAAAAATACAGCAAAAAATAAATAACACCAGTAGCAGGACAGAGAACGTGTAGTATCATCAGGTCATTGTTTTTCAGAATTTGGTAGTTTACAGTAATACAGCATAATTCATTCCTGCATAGTGAACAGTGTTATAAAGTCTTACACTACATGGCAAAAAGTATTGGGACGCCTGACCATTACACCAAAAGAGACTGTAATGACATTGCATTCAAAAACATAGACTTTAATATGGACTTTATCCCCCTTTGCAGCTATAATAGCTTCTATAAGACCCGTCACGGGGGGGGGGGGGGGGTGGGGGGGGGGGGAAGGGTGCCCCACTCCTTTTGTCCA
>JBBJLR010000024.1:10693462-10704027 GCA_037577145.1 Brachypetersius gabonensis
CAGCAGGTCCTTTAATGACAGCAATGAAATGCAGTGGAAAGTTTTTTTGGGATTAAGTTCATTTTCATGGCAAAGAAGGACTATGCAATTCATCTGATCACTCTTCATAACATTCCGGAGTTTATGCAAATTGCTATTATAAAAACTTCAGCCGCAACTTTTCCAATTTCCCATATTTATGTCATTCTCAAAACTTTTGGCCACGACTGTACAGTAATCAATATCAAAAGTGATCCACGGAGGACAAGTGGCAAACCGTTCATCGGCACACAAAGCTAAAGGTACATATGTGAGTGAAAGCTGGTCGGTCTGGCCCAAAACAGAAGAGCTACTGTGGCAAAAACTGGTAAAGGCTATGCTGGCTATGACAAAAAAGTGTCAGACCGCACAGTGCATCACAGTTTGTATGGGGCAGAGTAGCCACAGACTGGTCAGAGTGCCCATGCTGGAGAGGTTTGAAGAATGTGACAAAGAGTCAAAAGTGTTCACCTGCCCTCCAAATTCTCAATTTGATTGGACGTCTGATCCAGATCATCCAACATCCTGATGCAGTCCATGCCTTTGACTGATTTTAATGTAATGGACGACGGGTGTGTCTTTGATATACCTTAGATGATTTAGGTGTGTAGTTTATGTGATGCTAATGAGTGGAATATAAGCTTCCATTACTCACAAGTTCCAACTCACAATTCACAATAGCCAAAGAGTTGCAGTGCAAAACTATAGAAGCAGACACTGAACATGTCACTACACTAATTAGCTATTTCTATGAAAAAATCAGTTTTCCTTTCCAATTTCTTTGTTCAAAATAATCATATTATACCAGCTCCACAAGTGTGTTTCAATACGAGCTAAGCATATAGACAACTTCCAGTCTACCCACTAGACATGTTTCTAAGCGGGTTTGCAATGAACAAGTATCCACCCAGCCATTGTTTTCCATAGAACTATTCAGATAGTTACCAAACCCATGCCTGGTTAGATGGCTACCTTCTCTCTTCCAACAAACGAGCGTATCCTGTCCATCAGCTGGGCCACTGCTAAAGGGTTCTTCAGCTTCTCCGTTAAAGCCTCCTCTAGGTACTCCCATTCCCAGGCCCCTGTGTGGAAACACACACGCACACATACATGAGTGCACTCAATCGTGAGTATATTAAACACAAGCCATCGTGCATGACTTGCCTAAATGACTGCCAGATAAGTCCCAGCTTTGCATGCTGGCTGCTCAGAAGTCGATGCATATAAAACATCAGATCAATTCACAAGTGAAAATCCAGAGCGGTATGCAGTTCATAAAAACCTTCATCAGAATCTTTCTCTGGAATGGATATTCCAATCTTGATCTCAGGGCATCCACCGACATTAATCAAGTGCTGGTTTTTTTTGGTTTGTTTATCATGTGCTGTTTTTTCGTTTACATGTGTATATCTCACAGTCTGGAATGGCTTGAACCTTTTATTCTATATGCATTTTAACTATGAAAAGAAAACAGAAACAATACATAAAATCAATGGAAATAAATGTAATGAGAGCTGCCATTTACAAAAAATGTTTAAGCTACAGTCAATGCAAAATGTATGTTTTCAAGCTACTCGTCAATGCACTCAGTGAGGTCAGTAACATGGGGCAGGGTCAAGTGCACTGCATATGAAAACTCATATGCAGTGTACCAAAGATGCACCAAAATAGCACAAATATCATAGCACTTAGCTATATAGCAAGTCACTTCCAACTTCCATACAGCCCTTCAATATTTCAGTTTGGCCTGAAAAGGGACAAACAATCTAGCCACACAGAAATTGTGATTAGCCGTAACAATTAGTGATTGGTGCATCTGTAATTTAACAACCATGACTATGATCAGTGCATCTGTTATGTTCTGAACCAGTATTTGTGCCAATTCAGTATGGTGTATCAATTGATTATTAATTCAGTTAATTTGAACTTTTGAACTGTGTTACATTAACCAAGTATGGATAGAAATGTCCCAAAAGGATTCACAATAAAATATTGAATACATTAAATTAAATTAAAGCTATATATGATTTTCCTTACTCATATGAAGTGCACATTTCAGAGAAGGTTTTGTCAGCCATGCAGCCCGCCTGCCCAGCTGACACTGACAATGCTGAAAGGAAAATATTTCTGCTGGCATGCTGTCATGCTGATAAGACTGTTATTTAGGTGGCATAACTAAGCTATCAGACATATTTCTGCCATCTCAGATTCCGCTGATAGACATATTGGCCTGTCTTCTTCATAAATATTGTCCTGTGACGTGAAACTGCTTAGTATGTTTCAATGCTTCATTTCTTCTTAATGGGCCGGGTGCCCTTGGAGTAACAGATGGAGAAAGTTGCTGTACAATAGCGCCATATATCAGTATAGGATGGATGATCTCATTGGTATGAGTCTCATCTTCTTAGAGCCACACATGCCCTAATACTGATGAATGTCTATTGCGCCCATTCAATTCACCTCGGCCATAAAACCCAGTCCCAATCTCCAAATGAGCTGCTGTCGAATCAATCTATAATCATTTGTAGCTTTGAACTCCTGATCTACAGTGACAGTCCTTCAACGTTTTTTAACTGCAGTCCAGAACTCTGGCTTCTAGCTGCCCAAAGACATTTTTACACTCACATACACCTAATAAAGGCACAGAATCACAATTATGCATTCAGCACCACACATTTACAGGCGCAACACATCCCACATACAGACGCATTCCTCTCTCTCTCCTGACACTGCCTCTCCCTCAGTCTCTCTCTCTGCCCTGCTCTCCCTCTTTCCATCTCTTTCTTTTTCCCTCTTTCACACTTTCTCTCCTTTGCTTATATTCTCCCTCTCTTTGTCTTTCTTTCTTTTTCTCTTTCCCCTTCCGTTTTTATGTTTCTATTATTCCTCCTCCCCCTAACTATCTGTTTTTTTCTCTCTCCATTTTCCCTCCTTTCTCATTTTTCCTCTTCCATCTCCCTCAGTCTGTCTCAGACCTTTTGCTTTGTGTATCCCTGGAAGTTCCTCTATCTCACTCCTCTCTGTCCCTTTCCTTCTCTCTACTCCTTCTAACCATCTCACCCTATTCTCCTTCTCTTACCATTTTCCTCTTTTGTCTTTCCATCTCTTTCTCCTTGACCTTCCTTCTTCGTCTTCCTCTCCAAATCCTTCTTACTCTCTTTTTTCCCTTTCTCCTCCTTTTATCCCTTTCTCTCTCTCTCAGTCTTAATTTCTCAATCTTCTTCTCTCTCTCCCTCCCCATCCTTGACAGTAAGTTTGTGTTTTTGTCTCTTCTCCTCTAAACCATGCTAATCAGCCCTGCAGCCCTGGGGCCCTGTAAAGCAGGCTGCAGGAGAACAGCCACATGTATGCAGAGAGCTACGATTCAGACAGAATTAACAAACACAACCAACAATTCTCCTAATGGACCATCCCCACCAAAAGCCCCTCTAAACAAACACAAAAGCAAAAACTAAGCACACAACACAGGAGATAAGGTAGGCATACAGATGAGACTTTTACTGTCACTTGATGAATTAAAAGCGAGTGAATTAGTGCAGAATGACTCCCCACCAAGAATAGCTGATGACGTATCTCTCATAATGCATCTTTTAATAATGTTGACTTCCTCTTTCAATTTAGTGTGTTGAATATTTATGTTTTTAATGTGATCATAATAGACTATAATAATGCTGATTTCCCTTTTGGTAAACTACATTAAATAACATGCTCTCAGCAAAAATGGCTTTATAGCATACAAAACCCTTGGAGATGCAAAGATGACTGTATTAGCAGCTGGATAAACTTCAGCAAATTGTGCTATACATGCATTAATTTAAATAGCTATTATTTGGTAGCTAATGTAATAAACTGAAAGCTGTTTTCCTTTCAGTTTATCACATTAAATACAGAGAGTTCACTGTAGTTAATGAATAATTATGTTCTGTACAGGCTTAAAGAATTCATCTGTCCAATCAGAACAATAGAAAATGTCGTAACAATATGCTGCTCCCTTTACCCAGAATGAAAAAATCTTGGAGATAACTGTTATATCACCCATGAAAATCTCAGCTTTAAAATAAGCTTTCCACTCAAAAACATCAGCTTTGCTATTTTGAGCACCTGCGTGCACTCACCTCTGTAGAGAAACATCAGCGTCTCCCACAGGCATAAACACAGCAGCGGGTCTTTCACAACCAGCCGACTCAGGCGCCCAGGGAGGTGCCCATCTGGTCGTGGAAGCTCGTCCAGACCACCGTCCCAGGTGGAGAGGAGCGAATGGGGTCCGTCTCTCTCCCTGCAGGCGCACCGCGACACTGGCCGCTCCCATGCCTGCCGTCCTACGAGCAGCTGCCTGAAGTACGGGCTGACGGCACACAGCACGGCCGCATGAGCCCAGCCCAGCTCCTTCCCAGAATCCCCAGCATAGAAAACCACATCAGCAAACTGCACCCCACGCTCCAGAAGCCACTGCAGGTCCTGAGAGAAACTGGACTCCTCCACACGTACTGGGGGCAAACGTGCTGTTAATAGAATCACAAAGGAAATGTGAGGAAACCTTCAAAAAGCCCCTCACACTTTTCAGAGGGTGTCCCATTAGCTGTTTTCTCATGAAAACCACCTACAATGATAAAAAATCTTGAAGCATCACAAGGTCTTTTTCTGAACTAGCTCATACATTCTATGGTTTGTGGTTTCCTGTAAAAGGTCACAGCAGGCACTGAACAAGATCTATTTAGCCCTGTCTGCATGAGATTAACTCGCTCTTTTACAAGTGCTGCTTAGTGATTTGATTTCCATTCAGATAGGATAGTGTTTTTCTCCCTCCAGGCCTGAGAATTAACTACTGTTTTTCAAAGTCAGCAGTGGTCTGATAGTTTTAGTTCTCTATGACTTTTGAGGCAGATTTTGGCTTGGGAAAAGGTATCGAATCAATGCTATTTACCATATTTAGTCTCCTAGCGTGCATATCCATATTTAAAATTCCTGAGTGCTTTGGAGGAGTCTGTAATAACGTGTCTGAAAACTTAATCTCCATCCACACTTCCCTACCCTGGGCCATGCAGAGACTATTTGAATGGCTGTTAAATTGTTGTTGATTGTTTTTTAGTTTTTTTTGTTTTTAAACACACACACATCTAGTTGGGAAAGGGGTAGGGGGCTGATGATTGACAAAAAGGGCACTATGGCCAAAGCCACCTTCTGAACTCACCTGTAGGAGAGTATTGGCAGGAGGAGAAAGATAATGAAGTAAGAAAATACAACCCACTAGAAACTAATCCACTCTGAATAATACTTGATTCCTGATTTCTGAGCTCAGTTTTGAAAATCAAATCTGGAAATAGGTGATTCCCTACTGATGTGGTAATTTTAAAAGAGAAGGGAGAAGCATACTCACATTTAATGTAAGTTAATGTAAAAACTGTTTTCTTAGTTTTGGATTTCTATTGGTTGATTCACCATGGCATGTTCACACAGTGTAGAGTTTAGGATGTAACATCCTAAAAACAGAAGGGTTTGCGTGCGTTAACGAGTCAGCAACAGGGAAGAAGTAGAAGTCGAGTGTGAAGATGAGAGGAGTGAGGGTGTGAATGGATAAACAATGGCAGGGCAAAAGAGAGAAATAAATGCAAAGTTAATGCAAGTATGCTAAAACAGACTGATGACCCCATAAGTGATTTAGAAAATGTGTGTGGGAAGAAAAGAGAGAGCCGTGGGTTAATATAATTTGAAGCAGATGACGAAGTCAAGAGACCTGATGAGAGTGTGAAGGAGGGTGTGTAAAAGGGACAAAGTGAATGAATGAGCGGAAGAAGGATAAGTAAGTGAAACCTTGATACTAAGATGCAATGAATGTATGAACAAGTGAGTGAGCAAGAGGTGCATTACCGAAAGCAGAAGCAGGAGGAGCGCAGACCAGAGAGAGATGGAGCGAATGAGTAAGAGAGGGATGAGTTAATGCAGTAAGCGAGAGACAGAGAGCCAAAAGAAGGCATGAAAATGTCAAGGGAAAAAGAGAGAAAGGCAGGTCAGGCGAAGGTATAGCAAATGTAATAGAGTGCAGAGTAAGGGTTAGGAATGTGGAGGAATAAAGTGGGGGTTGGACGGATAGAGGGATGAAGTCAGATTTGAGGAAAAGCTGGATGAAAATGCTAGGAGAAAAAAGATGAAGCACATGATCTGTTACAGACTGATGCATGTGCCCATCATGAACATATTAAAAACGTATTTTTCATAAATCACTGCTGCATCTCTGCACATCACTTTTTACGTCCATCCATTTCAGGCCTTGCCAGCAGGGCTTTCCAGGATTCAATGGCCTTCATATTTAATGGCCTGCGCTCTATAAAAAGAGCTAAGTGGTGTTGGGCTGGTGTCAACAAACTATGGAAAAGCTTTTGGCTCCATTCTCTCGTATTAGTTCTTACAGCAAAGATTATCTAGTACTACAACATTTAAAACTTTTATTTCAAAGTGCTTTTAGCAGAACTATATTTCTACATCTACACGTCTAGAATGTCAACATTTCACATTTGTGCTACTACACAGATTCATAGCCCTTAATCAAAACATGTATCCACATGCTACATAATGCACATTTGTATTCCTACCTGGCTGATCCAGGTGTGGAGGGCGGGGTTCATTAAACCTGTGGCCCCGCCTCTTGTCTGGTCTCTCTTTGGCTTTCTGCTTCAGACACTGAATCATGAAGTATTCAAGCTATTCAAGAACACACATAAAATGTTTAATGTTGTCAAAAAAATAGGTTCTCAGATACTAGTTTGATATCAATTAGCACTGGTATCGATATTTAAATGCCAGTTTTGCATCTGTTGGTTAATGGAAATCAGCGGCAGGCTACAACAATTTTCAACAGGCATTGCAGCAAGCAGCCCCTCCACCAGCTACCTGGAGGACACAATGTTCACATGACAGCTGTTCGGGACTCGTTTAAAGGTGCCTGCCACTTTTTTCTTCCACAGAGAGCCAGGGGAGCTTTGGGGTGCTTCGGGACTTTGGCTCTCTATGGAGGAAAAAAAATGGCACACACCTTCAAATGTAGCTCGGCCAGTGAACAAGCTAGCGCACCAAAATTTTACACGGACCCTCAGCTGGTAGTTCTCAGTGAGACCTTTCCAACAAGCCCTAGTTATTAGCCCAAAACCTTCCCCCATTGTTCTCCATGGAGGATGGGGGAAAAAAGCATTGCGTGCGCTTTAAATGTGCTGCCAAGTTCTGCCTCACTAATAATAATAAAAATAATAATAATAATAATAATAATTTATAGTTTAATTCATAACGTGCTTTTCAAAATACCCAAACACGCTGTACAATTTTGAGTACACAAACAAAACGGAGCATTTTGTTTGTGTACACAAACCTAGCGTAGCAAAATTTTACAGGGACCACCAGCTCTCCTCTGCAGAGCACACTTAAAATTATTCATTAAAAAGTTCCTGCGTTTGTTTTTTCTCCCCCTGTAGTATCAAAAATAGTATCAAGTATCGAGTACCATCCTTAGGATCGTTATCGAGTTTGAAATTTTAGTATCGTGACAAGCCTGTCATTTTATTTCAGCCATGATAGTGTTTTGTGTTTCAGTAACTAGTTCAGCCAAACTATTATAATTAATAAATATGTGGTTATTGTCATCTTCATTGTCTTAATGACCCTGCAATATGATTTGGAAACCAAACAATAGGGTTTAGAAACCAAACAAAATGGTTCAGGCAGAACTCTACTCACTAAAACCTCTAATACTATATGTTTAATAAGCTAAACATGGAAAAATAAACATATTCAAATTAGTCACATTTTCAGGCAATAAAAGTTAGATTTCTAATAGTAAGTTAGAGATAGTAACAGAACCATAAATTGTTTACTAATACAGTCATTTTGGAAGTGACTTGAAATTATTCATAAAAAATTAAACGTCATAAAATTACAATGTGAAACTGGACTGATAAACTGGAAGTACTGCTGTAATTTTTAAAACAATGTATTGCTATAATTATTAATTACTAAACAGCAAGATAAAACAGCAAGGATTCTCACCACACTGCCAAAGTAGCGACCCACAAAGAAGTTGTTGAGCGAGGGCAGCTCCAGGTAGGTGGCCCCCAGGTCGCGTGACAGCTGGAGTCCTTCGCCGTGAGGCACACAGCTGCTCCAGTCAGATGCACACAGGGGACACGTGCACGGAGGGCCTTCATCTGCGGATGATGACAAAAAGAGACAACACAGGGGAGAAGAAGAGAAAAAATGACACACATATGCATAGTCACATACACAAAGAGCACCAATGATACAGCATTGTTCATATGACGCACAGGTCAACTGCCAGTCATAGAGCACAGCCCCAAATATAGCTCACTCGTGCACCAATGTAGGCCAACAGAGCTATGCTCATGAAGTCACACAGTGTTCTGGGAGCTGTTAACATTCAAATGCATAGCACTGGCAAGGAAATCAGTGTGGTTGTTACTTCAACATGCCAACATGAATATCAATCAACGCTTACCAGTAGAAAAACACAGCATGTGTTTGTTTAGGTATATTTTCAGGACAAAAATGTCTTGACAGGCAGGGCTATCAATGATATCAGTGATCTCATGACCAACTAATTGGAAGGGCAAAAGTTAGGCTTACAATATTTTGGCTGTTTTAGCTTAAACTGTTTACAAACCTTGTAACAGACATTACATGTTTTATTTGAAGCTTTATCTGAAATATTTTAACACATATTTTACTTATGTTATCATATGAAACATGTCGGGTAGGCTGCCACTTTTATTTACAATCAGTGACATATTTGGAACCATCTGAAGGCCCTGAGTGATTGGTCCCACTTCCTGAAAACCAAACGGGTTTATTCCATCATAACTTCCTATCTTTACTGAAGGTTGGAGTACAAATCACAGTATCCAACAACCTAAACAACAAAACTAAAACATTCTACTGAATACATTTTTAGTTCCCACAAAACATGCATCTGAAGGCCAAGAACACATTGAGGGTTTCTACGAGTTGTAATAATGCGCTAAACCCACAATTCAATTCTGTTCATAATACTGGTTTCACATTGCATATTCTCACAATACTGATTACTGCCCATGTTGCTGCATAAACCATTAATGAGACTAAAACTGGGAGGCAGCAGGGCCGTAGCGCATGACATCACTGTGCTCGAGTGAGTTATTGATTAGTGCTGTTTTTGGTAATCAAACAATGTAACTTCATTATATGTCACATTTAATAGAGACACAGCCCAAAATGGGTGTGTGTGCATGTGTGTGTGAAGAAGAGCTGCAAAGGCAAAGGGCAAGAGGAGGGAATTACATACCCAAAGGAATGAAAGCAAGCAGCAAGGAGATTGAGGGAAACTAAGAAGGGAGAGACAGCGAATGAAAGAGAGATAGAGAAAAAAAAGAAAACAGAGAGAGCGGGGGAAGGAAATGGCCTGTTCACTAGCAGGGTGAAGGATGAATCATGTAGCCAATAAAGGCAAAGGCCTGGAGAGGAGGATAGACATGTCATGTGTGTGTGTGTGTGTGTGTGTGTGTGTGTGTGTGTGTGTGTGTGTGTGTGTGTGTGTGTATTTATCTTCTTACAATTTCAGGGCAAAACTGATAAAATAGGAAAAACACAAAACTTTTTGGTTCCTGATGTTTAGGGTGTTTAGAGCCGGCACTACTGTGTGATCCTCACTATACAACACACAAATACTAACATTCCAGTAACATGTCCATGTCACTGAGAATGATCAACCGCCCAAATAAAACCTGTGTTGTATAAAAACAAGAATGTGTTTTTCAGTGTGTGTGTGTGTGTGTGTGTATGTATGTGCGACATGACCTCACTGCTGTGAGACTGCCTTAGGTCCCCTGACAGGCAGACAACAGAAAACAATGTGCAGTTCTCTTATCTTTTGCATTCACTAACAAACTAAATGTGTAGACAGCAGTGCATACGCCGGCGACCTTCCACAGGTCCAGCATGAACCCCGCAGCTTATTAGAGCCAGTCTATTAGCCTTTGGGGGTAAACACCACTACAGCAGGATTGTAGCATTCAATCTTGATAAATTATATATTTAAAGGTCAGACAGAGGGCATTGCTGCTGCTGTTCGGCTAAAGTTAAATCCTCAGGCTGAGGGCTGTGAGTCCACTTTGAATAAATGTTTACCACTGAACCTGTGACTAAGCCCAGTGTATGGGCATTAAGCATATTATATATATATGTATGTATGTATATATGACACCTTGTATAAAAACCACATTGTTGTGATGTGGTTAAATAAATGCAATAAAAATACAGATTTTTATCATGTAAATCCTAAATATGCCCCCATATATGCTCCCAAAACACTTTCGCTTCATTTTAAACTCATTACCCTTAAAGGAAATGTAAAGGTAAACCTGTATCCGTACTGTAGAGTTTACACTGAACTCCTGCAGTGTTAGAATGTAAATATGGAAGTTACCCCTGTACAGACCGTACTGTAATTCATGCACGGACGTTTTCTTTGGTATATGCTGTTGTTTTCTCTGGTATAAGTGAGGCCTGGC
>JBBJLR010000024.1:10704127-10714194 GCA_037577145.1 Brachypetersius gabonensis
AGACCAGGAAAGAATTACACATGAGCTACACATGAGAATCCTGAATCCTTATTCAGGATTCTCATGTGTAGCTCATGTGTAATTCTTTCCTGGTCTACACCAAGCTGTTGCTCTTGTAACATGTTATGGTTAAAAATTAAGCAAATTAACTATGTAAAAGCCTTGAAAATGAGTATCAATAACACCTGATGATTTAACTGCAGTTGACCAGAAACTGGTATTTCCAAACATACTCAGAAATGCACTGTGTTGTCAACAAACAAGCACAGCCCTAAATTAACGGATTTAAATGGATGCCTACAATAATAACGGGTTTAAATTGTGCAGGTTTTTTGCTTAAGTGAATATTTGTTTAATGTGATTCTATCTGTTACAACACTACAATAAGAGAAACAAAAGGAACATAAAGCCAACAATGACTGCATCATTTAGCATCCACCTTAATACCATTAGGCATGGTAAATAATTGCAAGTTTGTGTTCATACATTTCCAAAACACATCCATGACACACAAAGATCTTCCGAGACAATCCACTGCTGGTCAGAGTCACAAGAGTTTTTGTGGGGCATCAGAAGTCATTTAGATGTGCTCAGGGATGTTAGCAAAGAATGTACTTAGAGATGCAGAGAATTAGTTTTTTTCTTTTTAGTGCTGTCCATATGCAGTGCCTCCAGGTATTAAAATATGTCCATTGTGCATACAAGAGTCCTTTTATGCCTCTTTAATCCAAGAACATCTGTTCAGAGTAGAAAGGTTGTTCATTAGCTCCAACTTGCGTTAGCAGTGTGCCGAGTGTTGTCCCTCGACTTTGCACATTTACACTTCTTTTCATTAAGGTTTTTTTTTATAAACAGGAACGTAGGTCAGCATCCTTGGCTGTTTTTGCTGGGATACAGTAAGGCTGTACCTGAGACCCCATGAGCATCATAGACCACATCCCAGCGTATTAAGAGAGGGCACAGATCTGTGCCTCAACTCATAAGTGACATTATATAAAACACATTTAAAACAAACACACATGCATGCTCTTGAAAGCTGCAGGATTTGCTGGGGTCTGTGGAAAGAGCAAAAATTAAGGTAGGGGATAAGCAGGCTCATCAAGAAACGAAGATGAACCAAGCATCCTCAACAGTATGATTTCAAACCCCATAGCTCAACAGCTCATAAAATCAAGTTCATAGCCAAACTACATGAACAAAGTCAGCTATGACAAAAAGGAGGGTAAAATAAGAGATAGTGATGGTTAGGTGCAGCTACTCCATGGTGCAACTAAGTGCCTACCAGATACTTACACAGTGTGCATACACTTAGAAGTGAAGCAGTTACATTACCACAATCACAGAATCTAAGATCAGGGCTAAAAGTGGAGCAGCTGAACAGTCTAATCAATTCTTTTCACCATAGTTTCAGCAAATTAAAGGCTTTATGGTATTGTGGCTGAACGCAGTTCTGACAATTGCCTCCATGTTAATGCTGCTATTGTTTAAGTGTATACTGCAGTAGCACTTGAAAGCATCTTCACTGCCATGTATTCTAACACTACAATTAAATGGCTCAAAAAAGAAATCCAAAGTGTTTCAGCTGCAAAAAGTAAGAGCTGGTTCTGACAACTCACATGCAGCAAGTTTTGTCCATTGCATTTTAAAAAATTTCTTTCATTTATATTCCCAAAGTCATTTTACTGTCTCTTTCATCTCCAATACTTACCTGGCAAACTACACATAAGCAGAGAAATCAGTCATAAACAGGTGGTAATGGGGGTGTGAGGGACAAAGCACTTTAAAGTCATGGCTTGATGAGAGGTGGCAGAAAAACATTCACTCACTGGACAGACAGTGCCATCTGTTACCACTAAAGGACATGTGAGCTGTGTGGGTGGTTAAGATCATGACGTACAAAATCAGCAGGAAAGGGAAGTAAAGAGAAAAGAAATAGAGGCATTAGAGAAGAAAAGTTAGATACATACTGAAAGACAAAAAAGATAGGCCAAACAATTCCCAGCTGAAAAAATGTTAGGTATTCTAAATATGAAATCAATCAAAGCCAAGAGCACACTTTGAAATCATTAAGTTGTTAAGGGTGGATTGAGAGCCATGTATATCCAAAAGCCCTGAGGTCTCGAGGCAGGCAGGGGAGGATGAATGCCGGCATGAGAAGGACAGGTATATGATTATTACTATAAGTCTTATCTTAAGGCCCCAAGAAGAAATCGGTGAAACACTATCACTGCATCGCCAGGAGCTGAGTTTACTTACATACTGATAATTGGATTGTGTTATGGTATTATTATATCTGCTTAAAAGTCTCAGTTGTTACCATGTTCTGCTATTTAGTGATTCCTTCTTGGGACTCTAAAGACTCAAAGCTATGGGTTATGGCTTACACAGGGGACTCTATAACAAGGAAGTGTAATGAGGGGAAGAACTCAAGGTCAGAAGTTTAAGACCAGACAGTGAAACATCCGCAGCCTAAACAGAAACTCAAGGACACACAGAGAGGATAGACAGAAATGTGAGAATCAGTATGGAGTATGGGGGAGAAGGAAGGGTCAAGGTCACGGTAAGAGACGAAGAAGGGTCAAGACTCCTCATTGCCAGAGTCCTCCTCATCGCCAAAGCAGTCTCCACTCATTTCCCCTGTTGTGCCGCCTGCTTCCGCTTCATCGTCATCATCATCCTCTTCCTCAATGTCATCGTCGTATAGATCATCATAGAGCAGGTCAGAACTGCTGTCGTGAGAAGGCACTTTGGTCTGGATGCAGTACTCTGCTAATGTGGTGGGCACCTTCACCCCATCCCGCTCTGCATCCGCTTTTGTGGACAAGACCTGCTTCCTATACACAAAATAAAATGGAGACTGAATGTCAAACATGGTTGTCAGTTCTAATCAATGTGAGATTTCCTAGTGCTAAACTGTGTAACTGAGATTAAGGGGACACGAAGCAGAAGGAATCAGATCAATTCTGAACACCTGGTCAAGTGCTGCTAAAGGAGACCCTTTGAGTTACTCAGCAACCAGTCTTGAGTTCTTGAAGCTGAGAGCTGACACAAGACAAAAATGTAAAATAGTAAAGGATCTTGAGTGACTTGCTCCCCAGTGGCACAATGGCACAAGAACATTTTTGGGGCACTTGGTGGTCAGGGAACTGCCCCTGCAATTGGTCATCAGTTCAAATCCCAGGACTGTCACTGGCACCACCAAGGTACCCTTAAGCAAGATACCATCTCCACACACTTCTTCCCGAGCTCCAAGTCACTGGCAGCCCACCGCAACACTTGGTGAATTAAATACAAAGAATTTCACATTGTTCACACTGTGTGCTGTGCTGTCTTGTGTTCAAACATGACTGTACAGGGCTATGTTTAACTTTAATAAGGTATTTACCTTATATCTGGCACATCTACTTTATAAGGGCCCTTTTTAGGTATGCCAATCTTAACCTACAGGTGTTTAATGAAGATCAAATTGCTTACAAAACTCCAGAACAATACATGATGGTGTGCTGTGGTGCTACTGATTAGATGTGGGTAGTTTCATGGCATAAATGTTTGCACATCAGAAACAAATTTGGGTCGGTTACACAGATATGGGTGTCTCTAGAATATAGAACAGATATAAAAATATTTGAGCAAAAAGTCACAATTGTGCAATAAGGTTGTAGGACTTGAGAACCTAGCAATATTGTGCAAGTGTAAAGTTAAATGTCTAAGTGTTGTTTTCACCTGATGATTTCAGCATACTCCTTGTCCTTTCCCTTGCTGTCCCTCCATTTGCGGAACATGACTGAAGCATCCACGTTGGCCGGGGAAAAGGTGTTAGGCTCGTTCAGTAGAGAAATTACACTCAGCAAGATAGTTCTACACAAAATAGAAAAGACAAATGGAAATGATAATCAAATACATATACAAATGTGTCCAATGTTTCTGTTTTCCCCACCTTTGACATAACCCTTTAAGGAAACGTTATCCTAGCAGAGTGTGGGCTACTGCTGTTTGGGAACACTGTTGCCATGAAGTGGTGTACTTGGTTTGCAACAGCAGTCTGGTAGCTGTCCCAGGTGGTATGTGTTAAAGTTACATCCACATGAAAGCCTGGACTCAAGGTATGCCAGCAGAATGTTTCCCAGAGTGTCACACTGCTTCCACTGTCTTGCCTTCATCTAACAACGTATCCTGGTGCTATCTCTTCCCCAGGTAAGCAATGGACACACATACAGATCATGTGATGAAAAACACCTTCTTGAACAGCTCAGTTGTCCAATTCTAATGATCATTTGCTTATTTTAGGTACTTTTGGTGGTGGGCAAGGGCCAGCAGCTACGCAACCCCATAAGCACAAGAACACTGTGTGTTCTGACACTTTTTTTAATCAATATTAACTTTCTCAGCAAAAGTTAATAAACTTTTGAAAGTTTCAAATAACTGAGAAAGTTAATATTGTACTAAAGTTGCTCTTCTGTGGAACTGGACCAGACAAGCTGTGCGCATCAAAAACCTAAGGCTATGGCCTTTGTCAAAGTCGCTCAGATACTTCTGCTTGCCTATTTTTCCCTCTTCAAACTTTGACTGACGATTCAATTGCTGTCTAATATATCTCCCACCACTTGACAGGGGCCACTGTAATGAGGTAATTAAAAAGTACTGTGTCACCTGACATTTTGTGTAGGGTTCCACCTCTCTGAGGGTAACTCTCCACTCTGGGGATCATCCACAGGAGGGTGCAAGATGGAAATGCACACATCACCATTCTAGGATTTTGACACAAATATTATGTTACAAATCTAATTGAAATAATATTATTAATAGTAAACATATTATTGTTTATTTGTATTTCCCTATGCAATTAAAATATAAAAATGTACAAATACATGCAGTTAAATAAAATACTATTAGTAATATTAAGTAAAATTATTTTGTTTACCTCATATATGTTTGGATGCCACATCTTGGTTAGGAAACGAAATGTTGGCGGTGAGTATGGGTAATCAACAGGAAACTTTATATGAGCCTGAAGAAAGTTAAACATCAGGTACAGTGAGTTCATGTGTTCTACTCATCCTGCTTTCTGACACTGACTACCGTAAGTAGGTAAATTCAAGTCAAGCAGCTGTCTTTTGTCATTCCAACCATTTACATAATGAACAGTGAAAAGAACCAACTTTTCTCCAACTGCACAAGCATAGACTGAACTACACAGAATGCAAACAGAAAAAAGCAAGACTTTACAACATCAGATCAAACTATACATTAAATGAGGGGACAAAGGAGTTGACAAAAAACAGAAAAAGAACCAAATGAGAGTGAATACAGTATTGTGTCAGATACTGTATTCTAACAGCCAAGTAGATAAATGTGCAAAAGGATTTATTCCCATGAAAATGTATTTAAATTAGGTCTGGGCAAGTTAAAACATTATTTATTTAATGCTTTTTTGTGCTGGACCACTTCACCTCACTTTAACAGGGACACTTGCTGCTGAACATAAATTAGTATGGAGAATGGTGTTTTGTAGTATTATATATATGTAGGAAATACAGTTCTAATTTAGAAGGCTGATGCCCTAGGTGAAGACCTGAATGCCGTGGAAAACTTAGCACACGATAGCATGGGAGAAGATAGCATGGGAGGGCTGAGTATCATCCACAATGCACACGATGCAGTTTATGGTGTAAATGTCCATGACAGGTGGGAGAGAGACAGTGATCTTTTCTGCTGTCTTGCTGTGCAAAGTAGTGTGATTCCCAAACCGGTTGCTCAGGATTCTGTCTACAGTCCCTCTCCTGAACAAAGGATAGGATCTCCTCAGTCTCTACAGGAAGCAGACACTGCTGATGGAACTGCTGCTAAGTGTCCATGTGAGGTTCTCTGCAATATGAACACCAAGGTACTTCTGGTCAGTCCCTACACAGCAGCCTTTCATTGGAGAGTGATCTTGGTGTGCAAGTAAAACAATCTTTTTGTTTAGTCTGCATTAAAGGAAATGTTGTTGGGTCTGCATTAATCATTAATCCTGGGGGAAACCCTGTGCTCACTGTGGCGTGCTGGAGATGCTTCTCTTGATGCTGATGGACAGTCTCCCAGCCAGGAAGTCCAGGATCCAGTTGCAGAAAGAGGCCTTAGCAACCCCAGATTCCTAATGGATGATGAGGATGCTGTTGTGGAATGCTGAACTAAAGTCTATGAACCGCATTCTCACAAATGTCCTTTCATCTAAATTGATGATGGTCAGATGAAGGGTGGTGGCAATGGCATCATCCGCTAAATGGACGGGACAATTCGCAACATGCAATGGGTCCAGTATATCATGTATCATGATGATGGCTGCAAGTGTGACTGGATGGTAGTCATTAAGGCAGGACTTCTTGAGCACAAGAATGATGGTAGTGGTTTTTAAGTATGTTGGCATGTCCGTGGTGTTACAGATCTTCCAGCATGTCTGCCATCCGCTGAGCATGTGCCCAGGTGTGTTGCCTGGTCCAACATTCTGCGAGATTACTCCGAGTTCTCCTCACATCAGCCACAGTATTCGGTGAGGAACAGCATGTGGTCTTTCTCCTTGCTATATCGTTCTGAGCCAGAGTAATTAAACTCCCTGTAAAAACTAATCCCAAGTAAAAGTCCACTTACTAACAATACAGTGTGTTTAACAAAGTGTGAACAACAAACGATTTAAGCAGATGTGGTGTCCATGAAAACAGACAGCAGACAACATAAATTAGTCTAATCTACTTTGTTTTGTTTATTTAAATTTCTCCAATGTAATGTACAACATATGATTTTTTAAATGAGGATGAATCTGCTCCTCAAACTGTTCCTCTTGCATGGATACTGAGTAATATGCATTTCTTTTACAATGGGAGGAGCTCGACTCTGTTTCTACACAGATACGACTATCAGTGTCCAAGCATTCAGCCAGCAATGCCTGCACTAACTACCTTTGCTTTCACTTCCACACTCACTGGGACCATTAACATGAGAACTGAACTGCTGGTGGTGCACAATGGAACAACAGAAAGTCCAAGATTCTTTATTCTAAAGACTGTGATGTAATGATGTCACCATTATGCAATGCTGCATTGACTTCACTCTGACAAAGGTCTTTAAATTACATAATTTTTAGTGCCTTTCAGCAGCAGTTACTTGTCTTTGCATTCATTATAGTGCTATGACTAATAAAACTGAGCGTGCTGATGTTTCCCTATATTTGTCCAAGTATTAGTACAGTCCAGTTTGTTTTTAAAATGTTCATGATCTTATGTTTCCTGTGTACTGGTGCTCCATATTAAACCAGTTTTTAAAGCACTTTATTTAAAGACTAACTACATTAAGACTTCTTCAGCTTTTGTACATAAGAGTGTTTTTGTAGTCAAGCAGAAATGTAGACAGAAACCCTTTTGTACAGGAACATGTGAAATTGTATAATCTGGAAAACTGTACAGAACTTATCTGAAGCCATTGTAATTTTCCATTGAGCTGATATATGGTGCTCTTATAGTTTTAGTACTTGAACATGATACCTCAGTATAAAAAAACAAAAGAAATAACCGTAATTTTTGTTACGGTTATTATTAAGTTCCTATGCTAGTAGAGCACAAATATTTTATTTTTTTTACAAATATGACAAAACTTTTAATTAGACTAATATGCTTTGTTCTGCTTTTTTTACCACACAAAAGGGAGCTTTACACTATATTGTAATTACTGATAAAAAAAAAAATAATTTGTTTATATGCATTATAGACAAACTCTTTATTTCAAAACAAAAACTCAAACAACCATAAAATGACCAATACTGAATGTTTTATGGCTATAAATACCTCTAAAAAACTGAAGGGAAACGTGGGAGAGATTCAGTATGTCCTTCTCCCTTTCAGCTCTCCTACTGAGATGCCATTTATATCTGTCAGACCTATAAATAGTGCCAAAAAATTACCTCACTTGGGACAGAAGAACCAGAGGGAATGAGAGATGGGGCAAAGGATAAGTTGTTGGGGAGGGGGTGCGGGGGGTGCGCAAGGATATATCAACAACACGATAGAGCTGAAAGAACACTTTTTATCACAAATAACACATGCACCTGCATGAACCCACTTATCATGTGGGTATTCAGCTGGTAGTGAGAACCACTAAGAAACTGAAGCTCTTTGAAATTATAATGATCTACTTTTAAAACAATGTAATGCTAGTGTGCCCCCTTGTGTCAATATATCCCTTTCCAAGAGTTACAGGACAAAGTTCATCCCTAGACTGTATAAAGTCATTACACATCACTAATCACATGAGGGCACTGAGGGTGTATGTTTGTGTCTTAAACATTCTTATCCTAAGCTTATAAAAAAATAAACAAAAAAAACCCCATAACAGTTCTTCTTGGTATACCATAAATTACATTTACTATACCATTTACTCCAATTTTTTATTAAACAGCTTCTTTTTTAATCTGCCTCTTTGTCTTAAATATCAACAGCAGGCAAATGAAAACCCATACTGAAATCCCATATTTAAAACGTTTAATTACATTCAAATAACTACACGTTCAAAGCAAGGCATTTAATTTCAAGTAGTTTATCCAGAAGCTTCTGAACTTTAAATATCACCGACTGGAAAACAAACTTAGTTTATACATTAGTTTATTATTTTATAGTTATTTAGAATCATTGTTTTCACTGAGTTATTTCATCATTTAATTATGGGTTATTTTTTGTGAGACTGACCTTAAAATAGCCCCCTTCATACAGTGTGTTTGGGGGTCCAAAGATGGCCACTTCCCAGTTGTACAGGTCAGACTCCTCTACCAGGGTTATGCGGAAGCCCTCCACCGGTTCCTCCTGTAAAGACTTCAGCTCCAGCATCAAGGCTTTCTGTGAGCTGGGCATCTGCTGATGTGCCATGACCGCTGTGCTTCTGTAATCTCACCTGTGAGAGGACGGGAATAAAAGTTAAAAACTACACACTTATTTTTTTGCATCATTCCTACAACACATTCCATAATAATAATAGTTACACATACATATTCAAAAAGATCAAGACACTCCTTTTAATTAGTACATTTAGTGACTTTGCGGTGCATCAACTGGTGCTACACTCAATCTGCACATACAGCTTCATAGAACACTGTGAAACCGCATGAGACACACAACGGCAGTAGCACAGGAGTCTTACGTCACCAAGCATCAGCTAGAGGGGTATAAAGCCCACCACAAATGGGCAGTCGAGCAGTGGAACTGCATCCTCTGTGATGATTTGTACAAAAATCTCTGGGTGAGCTGGACCCAAAGGATCTGGAACCTGCGCTTGTGGCAGAATGCAATTAAATTCTCACAGCAATGTCCCAACATTCTACTGTAAAGCCTTCCCAGAACACCAGAGGATTTTGCTGCAACTAAATAAAAGGCCAACACTCTTGGTTTTTGACGAAATACTGGATGAGCTGTTGTTTACAAAGTTTTAGATGTATAATGTATGTCTTGGGGCTTTGCTATAACACTTAAAAACAACCACTCACCAAAAGGTCTTCAGACAATGTGAACAGACACTTTAATTGGGGAACAATCTGTCATACTCGGAGACTTAAATTAGCATTAGTAAACAGAATTTAGGGCCTATATTTTAGACCTATTTGCAAATCAATCACAGACGAAATCCTAAGTCTGCTTGAGTAACTTCACGTTTTATTAAGCATTAACAACAGGCTCGAGATTAAACAACTTGACAACAAGGCTGTCCACGACGCTGCTGATGCATTACCTTGTCTTTAAACAGTTCCCAGTAAACAGAATGTTCTTGTGTGTCTAACTTCTTTCCTCATGTATTTTAGCCCCCTTCTTTCGGGGCAGACGACAACAGTACTATCTGATCCCAAAGACCAGGCTTCGCCAAGAGCTGGTTTGGGTGTTGTGGAGCAGAAATGCAGGTTGATAATTTGCTAGCTTGTAGCTAGAGAGGAAAACACACCCGAGCCAGCCAGCGACCTCTCTCTGTTGCAGCTCGAAAGGAGGGAGGTGTCCTCTTTAAACACTGAGCCCAAGCTCTCATACACATACATATACATATACCACATACATATA
>JBBJLR010000024.1:10722377-10734080 GCA_037577145.1 Brachypetersius gabonensis
GTGAGTGAGTGAGGGAGAGAAAGAGACTGTGTGTGTGTGTGTGTGTGTGTGTGTGTGTGTGTGTGTGTGTGTAAAAGAGAGACAGCGCGCGCGAGAGAGATACTCTTGTTTACATCCGTTCAGATCCGTTAGCACTGCTGCTACACGCAGCTCTTAAAAAACAAAACAAAAACAAAACGAAACATACCAAATATCATACCCGCCGGTAAGTTCACGGTAGTACGAGTGTAAGACCCTCTTCGGGTCTGACCCGAGAAGCTGTTGAAGCCGTGCCGTCCCGTTCTGACCGGACCGAGCCGAGCCGAGCTGAGCTACATCCTCACCGACACTATCACCCTGCCGACGCTTCCGCCTCGCGCCCCTTCGTCCTGACGTCACCACGTCACTCGGACGACTCTTCTCTGGGAAATATATACACACACATACATGTTTAAACTTCCATATTACTTAAATTGGCCTTTATTGTCACCTGTGAACACAGCATACTACAGCAAACAGTGTTAACTGTGTGAAATTCTTTCTCTGTAGTTAACCCATTCAGCAAGTGGCCCACCAGCACCAGGAGGAGGGTCGGGGGACGATATCTTCCTTAAGGGTACATCAGCAGTACCACTGGCAGCCTGGGATTCAAACCCACAACCTTCTGATTGCAGGGGCAACTCCCTAACCACCAGAACATCAGCTACCCTAATAAGTCCACCTTTAGTTGGGTCTCAACCCAGAAAGCTTAGTCACCAGTCATTTGGCTGATGAGCTAGATCAGGCCAGTGGGTCCCCAGGATTGAAGTGGAGAACCCTTGTTGTTGTGCACATTTTCAACTTCTGTAACCAGACTTTTAGTACTCCTTGGGGTAATAGCATTAAATGACAACATTTCCTCCATCTTTTATTATGTACAAAATGAGTATGAGACTTTTATCAAGAAATGGTTGGCCAAAGTTTTTTAATATGGTTTGGTATGCTAAAATTCTATTTCTGAATTTAACCTATTCACCAAGTAAGGCAGGGTGTGGGGATGGTACTTTGCTCAAGAGTACTTAAGTGGTGGTACTGGCAGTCCTAGGATCACATGGGGCTACACTCTAACCATTAGACCACCAGCTACCCCAAGATTACCCTTCACTGGATGTAAGGGTTACCACCTGCGTTTAATAATTAATAGATGCGTCCAAATACTTTTGTTCATACGGGGTGGTGTATTTTGTTGTCCACTTCAAGTTATCTGTTTAAATTGGGAGAGACGTTCTATCACCGCCCATTCCGCGAAGACCTTCGCTGATTGGTCTTGGACCAGTCGGAGATGGGCGTGTCCATTACCCAGGAACCAGAGGAGGGGAGGCCGTTCCGCCAAGATGGCTACTCGAGATGAAGCAGGAAACACGCTTGGTTTTTAGTAAAAATCCCCAGTCCAGAGAGTCGGTCGGGCGGTGTATGTTTGAAGAAGGGTGAGGAGAGTTTTTGGAGACTTTGAACAAAGCGGATCTGGGTAAATATGAGAAGTATAAAGGGATGTTTTTGTGTCAGGGGCGGTGGCCCTCTGAGAGGCCTGTTCTGGAGTCTTAGCTTAGCTTAGCTTAGCAGCTGATATTGGACTTTGATTCATGTCTAAAGTCTCCCAGTTCAGCTGTCTGTGTGGGTCTAAATCTTCCTACACTACTCTATCATGCTTCCAGTAATGTGTCGATCAGGTTAAGAACCGATGAGTGACTGTGAAGTCAAACAGCACCCAGCACTGAACAGGTCGAACCAGCCTGGCTAGCTCTAGCAGCTGATCTGGCCTCCTGTATGGACTAGGAGTCACACCATACGTTCTCTTCTCTTTATTAGTCATGAAAGCTGTGAATATTCTGTTTTTTTTGTGTTCCTAAAGAAACGTGTCGTTTGTCTTAGCTTCTTGTTACGCAGCAAAACTGGTCTTATCTGGCCTTATTTAGGGCCTGGGTTTGAGCTAAATTATTGGGACGCCTGACCATTCCACCAACAAGGACTTCAATTACCTTGCATTCAGATACATAGACTTCGATTTGTATCCATTCATTTTTAGTCATGAGGTCAGGAACTGATGTTGGACAGAAAAGCCTGGCTCGCATTCTCCGTTCCAATTCACCCGACGGTGTTGGATGGGATTTAGGTCAGGGGACTTTATTATTTGTGAAAGCTGTGAATATCCTATTTCTCTATGGTCTTAAGGATGCAGGGAACTGGCCCTTGGGCAGCTGGTGGCCTAGTGGTGAGGGCGTTCACCCTGCAATCAGGAAGTCGTGCGTTCGATTCCCAAGACTGTTAGTGGTACCTCTGAGGTACCGTCCCCACACACCACTTCCTGACTGCCTGCTGCTTCACTTGGTGAATGGGTTAAATGCAGATGACGAATTTCGTGCTGTACACACTGTGTGCTGTGGTGTGTTCATGTATCACAGAATGGTCTCTTTCACTTGTCTCAGCTTCTTGTTGGTCAGCAGAGCGGGTTTTTATCTTGCCTTCTTTAGAACCTGGTGTTTTGTTTTATTGTAAAATGCCATCTAAGAATCATTTTGAATTTTTCTAAAAGCATTTACTCCCCCCCCCCATTAATCACTGATGTGATGTTTGACTGATGCATTTTTCGGGGTGAATTCTGGGTGTTCATGTTCGGGGCTATTTGGTTTAAGGTGACGTAGACAGGTTGATACTGGAATTCTGCAGTTCAACTCGCAGCTCAGCTGTCATACTGTGAGTGTTCGGTGGGAGAAATAATGCAAATGCGTACACAGTGAAAGGATCATTTGTGTCCTTTTTGTTTAGATACTCTAAATGGCTGCGAGGAAGTCTGGATCAGATATCCACAACAATGGTGAGTCACCTGGTCATCTGTCATTTCATCTGACATGCTCACTTTGACATCATGGCTATTGATCTCTTTTCTCCTGACTGTCTCTTCTTAACCCTTGCATTTAGGACCCATCAGCTACCTTGATGATGTTCCTTTTAAGCTCAATGAGAAGTTTCGCTGCCCAGCAAAAGTGGGTCTTCCTATTGGCTTCTGTTTGCCCGACTGTCATTCTTTGCTGTCAGAGATGCAGGTCAGTCCACTTAGTACTATTTGTGGTAAAAATAAAAATTTATCATGAAAATCAGTGAGACCTTGAGCAGATTACTTGGTTAAAAATTCTAATTCCTAAAATGTGTTGCTATTTTTTTGACAGCCTTCATTGTGTATTGTCTTTCTCGTAGTATGACTTCTCTTTGGAGAAACGGAGTGTTCGTTGGGGAGAGGACCTAACCAAGGTACGAGCTAACGGGGCTCAGACAGCTGAGTCAAGGCAGGTGGAATCTGAGAAGGACAGACAGCCTGCCTCACAGGATGCTGATGCTGGATTGGCTGGTGGGAAGAAAGCACATCTTACTGAGGAACAGGAACTTCTCCCACCGGCATTGAATCCTGTCTTGGCTGGCCTCCGGCATAATGCCATCCTTACCCCTCTCCCTGCCCCAAGCTTCGGACCAGCACAACCAGCATCCAACAACCCTGCCCCTCAGAGCCTGAACCTGGCGGACTTTGAGCGAGAGGAAGACCCTTTTGACAAGTTGGAGCTCAAAACTCTGGATGATAAAGAGGAACTGCGCAGCATCCTCCAGAGCCAACCACAGTCATCGATCTCAGCCCCTGAAGCTCCTGTTCCGGAACCTTGCCCTCCCTCACAGAACAACACCCCACCTCTACAGGACAAATCAGTCCTTTTCCATAAACCCAATGGGCTGGTTGGGCTGCTGGACTTGGAGAGATGTGGTGGCCAAATAGATGCTGAACGACCCTGCAATATTCGCTCTCTGACTTTTCCTAAGCTATCTGACCCAGGAGATTCCCCCTCAGAGCTTCCCCTTAACCTGTACCCAGCAGCTCTACCACGCAGCCTACCTAATGGTACACCACCAATTCTGCTGAGATCAACGACACATACTAATTCATCTATGGCTGGAGAACTTCCAGGCCATGCCCAAAATGGAACACCAAAGCAGGTACTAGACTACACTGCTGCCCTAGACCATAGCTCATTAGTTTTGGTTCTGGTAGGCCAGATTCCAGTATGATTTACTGATGCCCCTGCTGTGCTGCAGAAGCCATGTGTCATTAAACTATGCTGAACATTCTGTATATATGTCCTTGTCCCGTTAACAGTGGTTTGTCTTGCCTTACAGTCCAACCCTGTCCCTGCAGCTGGCCCTCCTTCCTACACAACACCAGCTAGTGGAGCACTGCTCAGCCTCTCTCCCAGCGAGCGGCAATGTGTGGAGACAATAGTGGGCATGGGCTACTCTTATGAGGGTGTTCTCAAAGCCATGCAGAGGCAAGGGCAAAATGTTGAACAGGTTGGTTGTTACTCATTTGGCTTTTGAGAGCTCTGGTATAGACAGGAACAGGGGTATGACTAACTTGCAGAAAAAAACAGATGTTTAGTACAAGAGAGAACAAAGCCTTTTAATTTAGCTATTGGTGCACTTTGTTCTCTAAAGGTTTTGTCCTTTTGACCTGATCTACAGGTTCTGGAGTACCTTTTTGTCCACAGTCGACTGTGTGAAAGAGGCTTTGATGCAACTGCTGTGGAAGAGTGTTTGGAAATGTACCAGTGCTCTGAGGAAAAGGTTTGCCTGCTATGACAAGTTTTATTATGTGAAAGTCCTCTCTAATGTAAAAATAAAGACTGCCTGGGTCTGAATTTTATGCTGTTCTTTTCAGTACTTTAACTGGTTTGCTTTGGCGTCACTTGTCTTACCGCTTAGAGAGTGAACAAATATGCTACAGTAGTGAGATCATATTTAGATTTAATATGTTTGTCTCTTTCATCTTTCAGGCTCTGCAGTTTCTGCAGCTAATGTCTCGATTTGGTGAGATGGGCTTTGAGAGAGCTGCCATTAAAGAGGTTCTGATAGTGCACAATAATGATCAGGACAAGGCTCTGGAGGACCTGATGGCTCGTGCTACTGCTAGCTGAACTAGAGCAGAGACTCCTTTTAGAGTCACCCTTTCCTTGCCCCACAACACTGCGACCACAGAGTGAGAGTGAAATAGTGTGCGTGGGTGAGAGCATGTGAAGGAAGTGAAGGTGGGGCTGTAGGCTGGGGGTGGCTCAGACAGGCTAGATAAATGTGGACCCCTAGAAACTATTAATAAGCCCTTTGAGGTAGGGTTTGATTAGCCCATGCAGCGTCACCTTCATCCTGCCTCAGCTATGACCCTGTTAAGTGATCTTAGAGTGGTTGTGGGTAAGAGGACTGTGAGCTCACATCAGTGAAGCAGCACTGACTTGTTTCTCCATCGCCGTTGGTACAGACGGAACTTACGGATGTTGTGTAGTGCTGAAGAGATGGAAATAAGAGGAGGCCAAAGGGAGCCCGGTTCCACAGGATACGGACTCGGACGTAGCTACACCGCTGCCATCTCTCGCTCATGGGCGCAGGCTTTCAAAACTGATGAGAACTTAAAACATACAAACACTCACTCATACATATGCACATACCATGTCTGAACAGAGAACTCTAAGAAGTGCCCTCTCTGTTCCTGCTACTGACTGGCTTTATTTTCTTTGATCTGTCTCTGCTGTTTTTTGTTTGTTCGTTTAATCATATGTTCTTTTGTTCAGCTGTTTAACAGACAAAAGCATTTCGATTATATTTTGTCAAGTTAGAGATTCTGTTTCTTTGTCCTCTTTAGGACAAAGAAAGTCCTGATATAGGAACTTAAGTGATTAAAAGGACTAATTCATACCACAGTTCATGCTGAGGACAACAAACACAAGAAAGGAAACCTGCAGCTGATGCCTGGTTGGCTTTTGCACTGTAATGGACAGCATGTTTATATTGAAAAGTAAAGCTGAAGTGTCCCTTGAAATGCAAAATTTACATGTCAAAGCATTTTAATGCAACTGTCAGGCACATGTGGACAATGCAGAGGCACCCGGAATCACATATATTAATATAAACTTATTTAAATTTGTTCAAGGATACACTGACACATTCAATCTATAATAAAGACTTAATCATTAGTCATTCTTAATTATTAGACAGTGGATGTGAAAAGTGTCTGGAAATGCTTGCAATGATGGGTCTTTGAAGACACAGAAAAGTTGCAGAATTGTTTTGAAAAAGGCCGATCAGGAGATGGGACAGTGAAGTCTTGCGATATGTTTAGATCTAGAGACATGTTAAGCCATGATGGGTACAAGAAACATGCATTAATTTATATTTCCTGATTGGGATATAATATAATATATGTAATATAATATAATTATATTTCCTGATTGGGATATAATAGAATATATGTAATCTAATATAATTATATTTCCTGATTGGGATATATATAATATTATATATAATATATTTATATTTCCTGATTGGGATATTTTTCAAAATGACTGAGCTAAAATGCTAAACTACTGTAACCCACACATATTCACATGTATCTTGTGATTCTATTGCTTAACACATTGATCACTTTTCTTATGGCTCAGTGAGTTGGTCTGTTGACATGTGCCTCGCATTCATGGTGGTGGGCCAGTACTTGTTTCACCATTTTGTTTGAGGCTTATTTTTTAATCAGCTTAGCAGCCGGATACTTCCATGACATTCTTTAAATTGCATGAAAGAAAGTGGCTTCTAAATACACACCACAATAGAAGCAAACATTTGTACAGTGTTAAGCACTTTTTGGCACTGTGCGAGTGCTGATTCACAAATCATAATCATTAATTGAGTCCGGATGGCAGGTTGAAATTTTCCCATCTTTTAGGTGTGAATTCTGGCCTGTCGGAGATTGTTGAACATCATCTTACTTTCTAGGTTCTCAAACATCTTCTAGTTCTGGCTTTATTTGGGAAACGCATTCTTTCTGTTTTTAATGCGCTGGTACTTAATGTTTTTGGAAGTGATTTCTAGATGGAAGTCACAGGGTGCTTCTGCTGCTTTTAGTGATTATGGTATTGGTATTTCAAACCATTGGAGATAGTCAGGTGCAAAAGCCAAGAGATAAGATGGAAAAGATGCTCTGAAGTTTGGAAGAAATTTTATTGAAGGTTTGATGGAGGTGTCCAGCTGGTCAAGTCTGAATTTGTGCAAGAAAGCACGTGGAAAACAGTCAGTTCCTGAAACTCGATTATGTTTCTTAGGGTGGATTTTAACCTGTCCTTAATTTTTTGTTATAATGTTAATGTTTCACATCGAAAATCATTTCCCATTGATCAGGATCACGTTGTGCCCAGCAAAGGAGCCTCTGGTTTAAGTGTGTCACCCTTGAAATGTGATTTAAAATGTTCCTAAATCATTTTGGCAGTTCAGTATGATTAAAATTCTTTTGGAAAGAATGTGGCTGTCACAGTTGTTGGTGACTGAAATATATCTGCGTGGAATAAACAAACCAGCAAATTGTGCTTGGAATAGCTGTTGGCACAACATGTTCTGTCCTTTTTCATGGACAGGCTTGTAATGAAAGCAATAAAGTCACTAAAATCTTTTTAGTATTCTGGATGGTCGCAATGGTGAACAGCTTCTGCGTACTGAACATGGATTTAGGAGCTCGTATCAAACTTCGGGGTTAGATAAAAAGATGTGCATAGCCAGTCCACAAATGGATAAGTAATTATTATGGATATTATTTGATTATTAGTTATTGATGTTGGCGTATGAAGTGCATATAATACAGTTATACAACATGCTTAATCCTTATAGAACCATCTGCATATTTGTTCATTATTCTGGATACATCTAAGATTTTTGTCAATTTTTAAAATTTTGGAGTTCATGTAGAGGAACTACATCAGCCTTGATTTGTTTACAGTTGTGATGAATGGAACCAGGGATCTTTGTGTCTACACCACAAAAATATTTACTATTCAAAACAATCAATGAATTATAATAAGTCTTTGTTTTTTTGTGTTTAATGTTGATCATGATAATGTAGTAGTACATCTGAAAAAAAAACTTTTGCCTTAAAATGCCTGAAGATACCTCTTTAACATGACTGAGTTTTATAGTATCATAGAACAACATCAGTTACTGACTTTCATCACGTCTGGTTCCTGTCACCATCACTGTGAACAATTCTGACTATGTTAGATTCTCTAGAATGTCACATTTTATATCAAACCTGTCTGAATGACTTCATGTACATGCTGTCAGTGTAATTATGCATACATTTTGGAATATCAGTGTAAATAATGTTTTCATCTTCTAGTTTTTCTTTTAAAGATTAGTTAAAACCTGATATTTTGCTGAGTCTACACAAATGGGCTATTATGGTCATAAAAAGTGTTTATATTTTTAACAGTAACGTATGCCAAACTACTCATGTAACAACAACTGACTTTTGCCAATTATTGTCAAGAAGACTGACAATAATATCCATATTACACCCTAACTATGGCTGCATACCAATAAGCATAAATATCTAAATAACACACACATCTGTCTATGACACTGTTTCAACCCCAAAAGACTGCCTTTTTTCCCCCCTTTATATTTGTTCAGATTGTCTTATTTTAGACTATTGTAATTATGCATATTGTTTCTTAAACATGCTTTATAAGTAAAGATGGCTGGTTCAGCCCAGTATTGAACTAAACTGGATTTTGAGCAAGATTTTCCACTACAAGGAAATATAGTCCATGAATAGCTTTAGTCCCTGCCAGGGAAACCAGATATTAGGATTCAGTAATTAATTCTGGAGTATACTTGTGGGCAACAATAGACACTTTTCAAACTTGTGGACCTTCCCAGACTTATCCATTTGAAAGGAGAGTTTAGAAATTAAATTGTAATTTTACTGTAAAATTACTCTAAAATGTGTACTTTTACATAATCCATGTCTAGGGAACAGGCCAATGGAGTTGCTTTCCCAGGCAAGGATTAAGCATAGTCTTGGGACTGTATTCATGAATCGCCTGAGGGTTACAGTTTTGATCTAGCATCAGATTTCTTTATTTTTACTAAGATCTTACAGACTGGAACAGATCCCCGTTCAGCACTCGTGTCCTGATTCATGAAGCTCTTCTGAGTAGGAGTGGCACACTCAGTGCTATGTAATGGTTTGAAAGATATTGGTAACAGGAGCCACTGTGCACTAAGCCTCAATTTCCTGGACTGTGATTAAACCTCCTGGACTTCTTGGCAATATTCATTAACTCTCCTGGTATGTTCGTTTTTCAGGACCACCAATAATGTTCCTGCATCAATTTGACCTGCGGAATGTTTATTTATCCAAAAGTGTCAGAAACCAAAAAATCCCAATAAGCATTGTTTATATCTCGTTCTTAACTCCACTGCTTGCCATTTCAATTCATATTTAGTTTAATGGTCTTCTTTACCTCTCACAGGTCATAGTTCAATGACGTTCAATGTTTTTCATAAAAAATGCATTTTAAAACTTTTTTTAATGTACATTTGAAAGAACTACATAGAAAATACAAGCGTTTTACATGACATTGTTTATTATACAATTTTGTTTTATTTATTTGTTATTTTTAAGTAGTGTTTTATCAAGTACAGCCCTTGTGCCCAGAGACAGAGAGAGAGACCGACCGCACACAGCTGTGTTTTACACATATTTGATCACTGTAACCTCCACTTTGACTGCCGGGTCAAATTCACCTGAATAGTATCTATGTAATATGAACATGCGTGGAGGATAGGGGTGCACACGTGTGAAATTATTACCATTTTTATTGTATGTGTTGATTACCCTTATTAAGTCAAACACAGGACGTTTCATACTGAAAAAATACTTTTAACTATTTTTTAATAAAATTAAAATGGGTCAATTGGACTACACTGTTCACTGAGTTGAATCCCAACGAGTCGGTTCAGTAAACCGACTCCTTTGCTGTTTTTGTTTGAGTTGAGTGCGGCTGCGCCCGCCGTTGGTGACGCGTTTTCTGGATAAGAAAGACGAGACAGAGAGAGGAGGACGACAAGAAGAGACCCACAGGGGAGGGAGGAGAGTAAGACCTGCCTGCTCGAGGACACAAACAGCTTTCCAGAGCTATCACAGAGGTTTATCTGTCCGTGGTTTCGGACCCAGATCAGCACGCACCGCCCGGACCGAGCTCTGGCTGCGGGCTAGCCGCCTGAACCAGCGTAGCGACGTTTTATGATCAACTTCCCGGCGACACTGCCAGCGTATCTGCCCTCCATGTGGGTGAGGGACCTCTGTGTGTCGGATTATGGCGAGAAAAACAGTTAGCAGGAAAAGGAAGGCGGGGGACCTCAAGGAACAACAGGTAGGTGCAGAATCGAGCCTCGCTAACCTAGCCTAGCTTCAGAGCTAACACGCTAACACGATCTTGCAGTCCAGGATAAAACTCTTTACCCTGCACACAATAAACTCAAACTATGTCAGACCTGCTTTCAAAAGTAGTTCATATCCGAATCGAGCCAATCCAAGAAGCTTAACGAGGTTACGCCTGTGAACCAAAATAGTAGCCTGTTAGCATACTCTGCTAGCTAAAGAATTGTTTATAGTTTCCTATATTAAATCTGAGCGTAGGTCTCACAGTTAAACAGGTCTCAGACTAAAATGTCTGTCACAAACACAGCTTTTAAATATATTTTTATTTAAATAAATAGTTTTCCAGGTTGGCCGTGGATAACACGAAAAAGACTGAACAGAGCCTAACTGTAGACTGTGATCAACATCTCTGATAAGACATTGGTTAGTAATGTTGATTAAACACCATTAATTGAGAAATTAATGTTGATATTTAAGCTGGTGATAATTATTTTCATTGCTTCAATAATAAGGGTCCAGCACTGTAACCATCTGGATGTCTTTCATGGATACGAGAGGTAGTAGTTATAGTAGGATACAGTAACCCCACCCCCGATTTAACGCGGATCAGCAGTCGCGGTCTCAATCCAACGCGGAATTTTTTCTGCGAACCGAATTAATGATTGTTTTGCTTAAACCCCACACTAACGCGTAACTGCAAGTATACTCGCATTTTTTTAATTTTGTGACGTTCATGCCTCGTCTGCCACGCCCCCTTGTCCTCATGCTGGGTTGCTAAGCACCCCGCCCAAACATAAACCCTGCAGAAGGATGAGGGGGGATGACAGAGGAGGCCTGGGCGTTACAAGTTGTTTTTGTGGCAAGATATACATTTTCATACATTTAAGTATTAAATTAAGTAAATTCAGCCACGTTTCCGTATGGGGAAAAAACTCCAAAAAAATCCTTAATGTTTTGTTACTTTGGAGAGAAAAACAAAGAAAGCATGTCTTGGGATGGTGAAATGCATGTAATAAAGGTGGGAGGTTTGAATGTAGCCAATCCAAGAATGCCATTTATTTCTTCTTGCTGCTTAATGGCTGCTGCCCTTTGACACATTCCTTGCTGTACTCAGAGGCGGGAGGTTTGAAAATTGCGTGTAAAAAATACATTGGTGGCCGCATATTCCGTGCATCTAGTTTTCTGTATTAAACTGGTTAGAAATGAGGCTGAGCAACACATGTTACACATGTTGGCCCGCATTAACATTTACATAGGCAAGTAAATTTCCTGTGGGACGAATAGTGTTTTCTTAAGATTGAGCTGACAGCCAGCTGACATGTATTGATATTGTTGATTTTAACATATTTTAATAGAAGTCTACTAAATATGTTAAAGTGCCATATCTTACAATGTTATTGTGTTTTGGGGGGGGGGGGGGGGGGGGGGGGGGGGGGGGGGGGGGGGGG
>JBBJLR010000024.1:10744715-10762803 GCA_037577145.1 Brachypetersius gabonensis
ATGCATTTCATCTCTATTACATTTCTTTCTTAATGTACATTTTATTTATTTGTGTTCAGTTATTTATTTATTTTTTTTAATCCATAAAAAAGCATTGTTTTGGAAAATAGGATTAAGTTAGCATTACCTGCAACATGCATTTTTTTTTTTTCTCTTACCAGGATGGACACAATGATTGGATCTTCTCAATTGCCTGGATCAGTGACACAATGGCTGTATCAGGTAAGAAGCTTTCAATCATTATTATTAATAGTTTCTTTGAGAATCATTGCCTACAGCAGTTTATTATAGCTGAATCGTATAAGATATTAGCACTGTTGTTTTGTGCATTCTAAAACCTCACTGATAACAGCACATTCTTAGAGTTGTATTAAAACACTCCAGCACCAGTTTGCAAGAGATTTGTCTTGAGTTCTGTTAACCACATTTACATGAGCAGCAATGACAACGATGTACCATAAAAATGTTAATGCCCGTACATTACATTCCATCCCCAACAGAGATCTACTTTGTACAGAGATTTGGTGGTCTTCCAACTATTGAAAATTCAGTGTCAGATGTTGCATATGTGCAGACGTTTAATATGGTGCATAAGAACTGAGCGTACAATCTTTTGATACAATATAAACACCTAGAATAGGCCATTTGTTCTGAAAATTCTAGTTCATCATTTCTGTGTTTGCTGGATTTTGTATTTAATTTTCCTTAAATGTATAATTCAGCAAATAAACAATAACTATGCATTAAAATATGCTGATAAACACTCTACATAGTGTTTATACATATTTTCTCTAAGAAAATCAATTTATTTCAAACTAAACACTGCTCAAAAAAATGTTTGAGCAGTGCTTAGTATAGCAAGAATTGAGTCGTACACCCGTGTTTACTCACACTTTTTTTATAGACTATTCGCTCATTCTGGGTCAGTTTTCTGTTGTGGGGGCAGCTGGTAACCTAGTGGTTAGGGCGTTCGCCCTGCGATAAGAAAGTCCGGATTTGATTCCCAAGACCGCTAGGCACCTCTGAGGTACCCTTAGCAAGGTGTGTTCTTGGCTGCCCTTCTTCACTTGGTGAATGGGTTAAATACAGAGGTGGAATTTCATGCTGTTCACACTGTGTGCTGTGGTGTGTTCACGTATGACAAAATGGTCGCTTTTTTGTTGAAACCACAGCTTTCTGTGTACAGTGTGCTCTTCCTTTGGTTATTGTAGCTGTCTTTCCTCTCCCTTTCCCACATTTCTGTTGGCTGTCTTACTGTAACACAAGACATTTATTTGTATTCTGTCGCACATTGTAATTTAAATGTGCATGATCATGATGCAGAGAACTTCGTCCCAGTCTCTAACATATAATACGATGAGGGGATTGTGATGGGAATAGCATAGAAATAGCAACATAGGAATAAATCATGAGTATATCTTTACAGAGGGGTGCCCCTGTGTGAACCTCAGCACACTTTGAATGTACTAAGATAAACCTTTCTTTGTCCCACAAGTGGGAAATTTGTCTATACATAGATTGTGAAGTGCTCTGTTGAGAGAGAACTGTGCAGAGTTGAAAGCTGGCAGAAATGTGTAGTCACACTCAATAAGTAAACTATAAAAAGGTGATAACTTTTATATTACCATTTATTGTACCTTATCTCTTCTTTTTGACCTTTTTGATCAGCCCTACACTATTCATCTTTTCTGTTAATACTGAGGAACAGTAATCTAACCGTGACTTTTAAACTATTTGTTTAGGTTCTAGGGATGGCTCTATGGGTCTCTGGGAGGTATCTGAGGAGGTGCTTGACCTGGCTGAAAAACAGCAGGCTGAGGAAGGAGTCCCCTGCTATGCTCACATTTCCCACCGTGCCCTTAAAGACATCCCTAAGGAGTACACTCACCCCTACAACTGCAAAGTGCGCGCCCTAGCCTTCAATAACAGCCATAAGGTCTGTGTTTGTTCTTAATATTTATTTTTAGAGCAAATATGTCAGATGATAGTTTGCTTTTTTCCTGATGATCATTTTTGACTGTTCAATCAGGAGCTGGGTGCTGTGTCTCTAGATGGGTATTTCCATTTATGGAAGGCAGAAGACAACCTGTGTAAGGTAGCAAGAAACATCTTTTATTTTCTGTATAATATCCATGTCTCCCTTTGATTTATTTTTGTAAAAATTCATATTCCTGCATTGTTCTTTAATTGTAGGAGCTGTCCACTAAACTTCCTTACTGCAAAGAGAATGTGTGTCTGGCGTATGGACTGGACTGGTCTGTATATGCTGTCGGTTCCCAGGCTCATGTGTCTTTCCTTGACCCTCGCCAATCTTCCCAGAACATCAAGTCTGTAAGCTCCAAAGAGAGTGGCAGCGGTATGTTCCACAAACATTGTTGCTTCATTGTGTTTCATTACTTCATTATATGTAATTTTATAAATTTTATTTTATTTCACATTTTTATTTTTTCATTTTGTGTGTGGGTCATTTTTGAACAGGAATCCGCTCCGTCAGCTTTTATGAGCACATAGTGACAGTGGGCACAGGCCATGGTTCTCTGCTCTTCTACGACATCAGGGCCCAGCGTTTCCTTGACTCTCCATTCAATAAACCCGACGTGTTCCAGAAATGCGCTACTGACGGCATCCTTAAACACACAACGGGGCGAGGCTGGCTGGTAGAACACTGTTCACATTAGTATTGGAGCATGATGCATACAGTAGATATATTGGATAAAACTGGAATGTTGTTAAACTTATTGTATTGATGATGATCTTTTTGTCTTAGAACCATGATGAGACGTGGAGAAGCTACTTCTCGGATATCAGCTCCTTCCCCAACGCGGTCTACACACATTGCTATGATGACTCGGGCACCAAGCTATTTGTGGCTGGAGGACCTCTGTGTTCTGGGCTGCATGGAAATTATGCTGGTCTCTGGAGCTAGCCTCTTTCATCCATCTCATCAGTGCTGTCACGCGCTCTCCGTCTTACATGTTTCAGTATATGTACGAGTCGTTTGTCATTCCTGCAGTCTGCTCCATGTCTGCAGCTCTTTCTGTTTTCTGTTTATCCCTCCATCTAACTTCTCTGTTTCAATAGATTCAGGAAAGTACATGATTCCTTGTGTACTTTCCTGAATTTGTTTAATGTCTGTGTTCTGTAGTGTCATAAGTAACGGGTTTTCCCCCTTTCTCTTCTTTCATTGTCCACTTCAGCTCCCCCATTTATTCTGTCTTTTTTGTCTCTTTTTTGTCTTATTTTATAAGAAGACAAGGTGTGGGGTGCTCCATGTGGAGCTGCCTCTAAGAACTCTGACAAATTATAAAGATATTCTAAAATATTTAACAGGTTTGGATGTTTTTTGTTTTGTTTTAGTTTTTCCATTCTGAGTAGTGTCTTGAAGATAGCAAGGCTTGGAAATAAGTCTGTTATTTTAGTTTGGACTACTCTTATGACCCTGTGATTGATTTGTTTTTCTTGTAATGGATGGAGCACAAAGAAGATGAACAATAGAAAAGATGGATTGTACGTGTCATTTGACTTTTGTTAGAAAAGGAGAAACACCTTAGTTTAACTGTGCCATATTATGCCACAGTGGTCATCGAGGGGTCAGTGTCTACAAGACTGGAAACTCAGAAAGCAGCCAGAAAAAGACTTTGGGTTTTAATTTGCTTTCTCTGATGGCAAGAATGAACCATGACTGTGTTAGAAGGTCTGGACCATGGGAATTGAATCAGTTTCCGTGGTTGACACTGCTTCTTGACCTGTCTAGAAGAATGACTTTTTAATTTGATTCTAAGATTTGTGTGTGAATTACGTTGGAAATGCTATTACTCCACCGTCCCCCAACCCCTCTTACCCCCACCCCCACCCCACTGTAATTTATTTTTTCGTTCTTATCATCACTAGCACTCATGGTGTTCAGGTACAATCATTTTTGTTAGCAGTGTTGCTTCTGAAATTCTGTGAGGGGAAGATTAGTCATCTTCACACACTTCCTCTCTTATTGAGCAGAGGCAGGGCAGTAGTGAGTGACATTGTTGCCTTTCCTGAGTCTTTCTGTGAAAGACTGTTGCAGGTTCACATGGATTTTTTTTGGTGTTTGTTTTTTTTTTTTCTCTTTTTTTTTTTTAATTGAACCTTCATGGAGTCATTGCAAAAAGAAGAAAAGGCTAGAACAAAGACAGCAGATGTGAATACGGCCATATATTAGACAAATAACCATCACTTTTAAAACAAATTTTCTATATAAATGTGTATATGTATTTGAAATCTTTTAGAGGGAGAACACATGTAAATGTTTTAAGCGTGTGTGTGTATGTATGTGTGGACTAAACATCATTATTTTGGTGGTACCCTCTTTTTTATACACACTACATGAATGTTTTTACAGATTACTGAGTAACAGTAACAAAAAAATACAGCAGCAGAAACAAACCCAAGGAGTTGTTTAAAAAAAATAATGAATAAAAGTTTATTGATGTATTTTTCTTCCACTCTTGATCTTGCACGGCGCCTTTCTTTTTAACTTTTTTTGTTATTAAGTACTCTTTTTTTTCTTTTTTTTTTTTGCCTTTTGCTGGAAAGTTTAAAGACCTTAACCTGTTAATGTCTATATCCGATATTTATCTAAAGTTACCTAAAGTGAGCTTGCAGGGCACTTTAAACAAAATGTTGAAAATCCAAATCTGATTGTGGATACGTGTAATTAAGATTAGATGCTTACATTACTCGTAAAACCTATGCAGCCATTTTTTAAACATTTTACACAGTCTGACATGTTTTTGGCCGTTTTCCCCCCCAGACAAATTTTGGAGACGGGCATGGGCTTGGGTTAATGAGGTGAACTCATTGTGGTACTACCCAGTGGTAGCTCACTGGGTAGGATACTTGCCTCCGGATGGGTTCGAATCCTACCTTCAGCACCACCATTGGGTTCCTGAGCAAGACCCTTAACACTAAGTTGCTCCAGGGAGACTGTCCCCTGTAGGTAGAGAATGAAAGTCGCGTTGGATAAAGGCGTCAGCTAAATGCCATAAATGTAAATGTAATGTAAATGTGAATGTGTAGTCGCTAGAGGGCGTCAGTTGCTGTGTAATGCAGTGTAGTGTAGAGGAGAAGATGCATTGAGGAATTGCACGTTTACAACACCACTCAGCATCTGCAAAATGTGTACAACTGTGTGTGTGTTCGTGTTCATATATGTGCATATACATATGTGGATGTCAATACAAAAAAGTTTGAATTTATTTGTAACAAAATTTCTCTGAAGGAACACTATACAAAGGAAGCGATATTCTGTTGAACAACTGTTAAGAATTTTCCCAGCTGTGCAAAAACACTAAAATCAAAAGCAACACAATGCAGCACCTTATGATACACTGTATGAACAAACGCGTTGTTAATGACATTGTATTCAAATACATAGACTTTAATATGGAGTCACAAGATTTTGGAGTGTTTCTGTGAGATTTTGTACCGTTTATTATGGAGAGCATCTATAAGTTCAGGCCCTGATGCTGGAAGAGAAAGCCTGGCTCACAATCACCATTCCAGGTCATCCCAAAGTTGTTGGATGGGGTTGAGGTCTGTCAAGTTCTCACACCAAAACTTATCCAGCCATGTCTATATGGATATTGCTTTGTACACTGGGGCACAGTCATGCTGGAATAGAAAATGTTCTTCCCCAAACCGCGTCCACAAATATCTTCGTATTATGAAGCATTAAGATTACGTGAGCCAACTGTTTTCTGTCATTAGGAGTCCCAATACTTTTGTTCCTGTAATCCTGGAGATGAGGCGGGCGGGTGTTGGGAGACCTGAAGCTTCATTGTTGTGTCTGTGCGCGTGCTCGTGTGTTGTTCTGTCTCGGAGGCGCGCGGCGGGTCACGTGACGGAGTCTGCTGCTGCTGCTGCTGCGGAGGAGGAGGAGTGTGGAGCGTGTTAGCAGGTAAAACAACAAAAACACACAAAACTCACACATAACTATATTTACCGCTCTTGACTACAGTCGCGGTTCAGAGTCTGATTTATTATAGCGTACGCTGTTTTTTTTTTTTTTTGCTTCTTCTGTTTTCTTGTCCGGCGTGTGTTGTGGCGAGGAGCTCGAAATATTGTGCTTTGTACGGGTTTTTCTCTTTTCCGACTCTGTTAGCTATGCTAAGATAACTCTGATGTTTTTGGCCATTTAAAGGAACAGAATTAGTTCGGATTTTGTATGTTTGGATTAAGGAGGTGAACAGAATCACGATGAAGAAGCCAAATATTTTGCTTTGTACGGGGTTTTCTCATTTAACATGTTTTCCTACTGCTAAGCTAGGCAAGCTCTGCTCTTTGGGCCATTATTAAAAAATGCTGTAGTCTACTGAAGTCCATATTTTTTATTATTCCCGTCTGTTTGAATTAAGCACCAGAAAGAAAACCTGATGGAGAAACCAAACTATTTTGCTTTGTGTTGTTTTTACTTTTGGCATGTTTTTCGACTGTTGGCTGTGCTAGGCTAAGCTAACTTTGCTGTTTTTTTGGCACATTTTCAAAATAATACAGTTGACAGCAAAATTGGGTTTAACTCTTGGTGTCCATGTGGCTTAAAGTGAGTTAAGTAGGAGGACGAAAACATGATGAAGACTTGGGTTTAGCTTTGGATATAAAAGCTCGCTAGCCTATCAGAGTTAGCCGGCTAGCTAATAAATCCCCAGCTATTGCCTGGACTGAGAGACAGAGAGAGAGACGGAGAGACGGAGGAGAAATCCGGGTTTGGATGCAGTTAGCAGCAGCAAGTTAGCCAGTCAGGACAAAGAGGTTTCTTAGAGCGCAGCTAGCTAAGCTAATCCAGCTAGCCACTCTGCCTCTGCCTGATTATGATTCATATTTGGAGTACACATGTAGTTTAAAGTCTATCTGGCTGTCTCGTCATCTTATATAACGATGCATCTAAACATAGATAGACCTTTACAATACGAAAGCAGAGCTCGTAAGTGATTGAGGTTGGCGTTTTTTGAGTCGATGACTTTATATCTACCCCATAACAACTACGTCCTATTGTTTGGAGCTTGACCTAGCTTTCAGTGTGCTCTGTCCTTTTTATCCAACAAAACGCCTTGATTTTGTGTATTATTAACCAGTACCTATATAATCGAGTCTCTGCTATATTTAGAACATTTAGGACGCAAAAGGATGACTAATAAATCTGCACTGGCCAGTGGAAAACCGAGACTCTTCCTTCCCCTTTAATGGAAAATTGTGCACGAATATTGCACTTACAACCGCTCTAATGTTGTCTTTGCATTACAGACTAAGCAAGTTAAGTGAACCTAAAGCACAGCAATCAGCTGTGAGGAAGCCTTTGTTCTTTATGTTTTACTTTGGATCTCTGGAATGGCCAAACACACACCACAGGAGATCTGAATCCATGGTCAGCTGTTAGAATCTCGTTTGTATTTTATGGCTGTCACCAAGTTAAATTGTGGATACTAAGAGGTCGAAGATGCTGTTGGTCAGTGTCTACATTAAAGAAAATATAGATAATAAAGGACCTTATTTATTCTTTTGTCATTAGCATGCTCAGTGCAGCCATAAAGAATGAACGATAAGACAAAAGAGAATTAACAAAATAGACAATAAATAATAGTGCAACACAATCCAATCCAAATTTATTTGTTTAGCACATTTGGTAAACACAAAGGACCGAAGTGCTGTACATGATACAAGAACATCATGGCAACAAATAGTAGCGTAACACTAACATTGCTGGGGAGATTTCACAAACTTAATTTAAAATGGCTGCATTTAACACAGAAACAAATACGTTCAGCGTTATTTGATGTGAAACAGAATGTTCTTGATCGATTAACTGGCCGAGAGTTTTATATAATGGTGATGATAGGAACCAAATGTCCAAAATGTTTACATTTTCTAAATTGTTCCTCAGATTAAGGTGTTGCATGGGATGGTAACAGATATGCTGACTGGTGTCTGAAATTTTGTTTTATGAAAGCTGTGAGATTGGACCTTTTCCATAGCTGTATCCTTGGAGAGGCCAGGGCATCTAAAGACAAAACAATCCACAAAGAGAAACCTTTTTTTCCCAGTACTAGTGTACTACTGTTACTATATCAAGGTTTTTGATATCAAGGAAGATTTGTAGGGTCATTGCTCTGCTCATTTTTCTGGGATGAATTTATTGGTTGTTTGCATTGTAGGCGCCTCGACCCCGATTCCTGTCGTCACTATTGTAAAGAAAACCGGAGCTGGTAAGTTTCTATACAGTAAACCTTTTCACAACAAACCGCTCTGAATGACTTTGTTTACTCTGTTTACATCAAATATCAGTGGAGCATATATATATATATATTGGACTGTCTTTGGACCAATTTGTTAAGTGTTTATAAAACCAAAGCTGTAAACACCACCTGTGCTCTTTGTGGGGAAATGTTGAACCCCCTGCAGGTTTAGCTTTATTTTCGACAGTTGTGAAAATAATGCCACAAGTTTTTCTACACCGTTTGGTGTTAGGTTTTTTTTTTTTGTTAAACTTAATCCAGTGTTTCTTTGGACAAACCATCTGTTTTGGCACTGGTAATAAAAGCATGGTTTCACGTGGACAACAGGCATGACTTTGTGCTTATTGTACTGAAAAACAGATGCTGTGTACAGTTTCACCAGTCATTCAGTTGTTGAGCTGTAAACAGTCCTTCAGAGTGGTCTGATTGAAATGGTTCACTGAAGAGAAAATTACTGTCATTGTAAGTTTCTTTACTGTGACACATTTTAGTAACTTTAACAAGTCTTTTGATTGTCATTAGCTTTCCAAAGAATAGAAGCTGTAACAGCTGAAAAGGGAGACCACCTCATATTAAAGTGTACGCGTTTGAATGCAAAGTCAATTAAAGTCCCTGTTGGTGTAATGGTCAGGTGTTGCACTGTTTTGGTCCATATAGTATATGTTGATTTTCAAATGGAATTTCCACAGTAAACTATCGAAATTACAATGTGAAGGAACACTTATGCCAAAACTACCTTAAGAAGGTATGTTCTTTCATATAATAAAATGTGGAGGAACATATATTCATAAGGTACTTTTGGCATAAATCATGGTGCATGATCTGCTCTGACACAAAATTACATTTTCTGATTTAAATGTATCAGCTGTCATGTGCTGCATATCCACTGTAATTGTGTAATTACTTCACGTGAGGTAGCTTTTAGAGATATTAAACACGACAAATGTCTGGTTCCTATTATTCTGACAATCCTAACAATTCTGACTCAGCAAGTTTTTAGTTCCTTTCACGTCAAACCAGTTCACTGTTTCATCATGCAAAAATGTAGAAAATGAGCATACTTCCTTTTTCATAATAATGCATTTTGTTCATTACCACAATTATGTGAGCCCATTTTTTGGATTAACATATGGTCGTATTTTTCAGTAGAGTGTGAGTCAAGGGTTTTTCTCGCAACTCTGCTTGCAGTCCCACAAGGTTTACTTTTAGTGGAGGAGTGGTTGTGTAGTGTGTTATTAGGACAGGGAGGGTTACAGTGATGTGTAAATGGACACCACTTCAGTCTCGCTTGGCCTCAGTTTAAGCCAGGCAAGTGATAAGCCTGTCTGTGTGTGTTTATGTATATACATCTTATAAATGTTCCTGGACGACAGGGGATTGCTCAATATTGCGCAACTGTATTTTGGAGGGGAGTAATCTGATATGGCCCATTGTGCCTGTGTTTGAGAGTTTGAAAACTTACACCCTTGTAGAGGCCACATTATGCACGTTTTGCATTTAAAACTTTCAATAATACTAGACCTGTAACTATATCTGTGGTGAATTTACTATATGTTGTCAAAAAAGTTTTAAAATGTTTAAAAGATGGATGTATAGTATAAAAAAGTATGTATTCTCTTTGGAAATATGCTTGCAGTCTGGGTAAAATTTTACAATGCTGTGTTTGTACTCAGAAAAAGTCAAACATGCATGGCAAGTATTTTTTCACACTGAGAAACTACTTTGCTAATGCAAATTTTAATCTCATACTTTTGGAAAATGTTGTAGTATTGAAGTTTATCAGCACTGTCTTGCTTATACAGTCAATTAACTCTTTGTTAAACTACCTTTTTTGTATGTTTTTCAGATTTTTGTATTTTGTACATACATTGTTTTGTATATACTGTATATGATGACCTCACTGGGCAGCGACCGAGCCCGGGGCACTCGGGACAAAGTGCTGCCCACAACCACACAGACCACACAGCCACAGAAACAGCTTCAGGTGCGTATGGACGTATTTAAAAATACTCTGTCTCTCTAAACTGTGTATTTTATGAACCAATTTAGGTAGTCTTGGTTGCCTAGCTAAGAGACTTTTTGCCATTTCTCTTTTTGATTTTTTCATGTACCTTTCACAGGCTACTGCTGAACAGATCCGACTTGCTCAGATGATCTATGACAAGAATGATGCAGATTTTGAAGACAAAGTCAACCAGGTGAGACAAGTTGTGAGTAGCACAATGTATTCTCAATAAAATTGTCCTCATCTACATAATGGAATTGTACAGACATCTCAAGACTGTGTGTCTTGTTTTTATTTTAGCTCATGGAGGTGACGGGGAAAAACCAGGATGAGTGCATGGTTGCTCTCCATGACTGCAATGAGGATGTCAACAGAGCAATCAACTTTCTGCTGGAAGGGACCTCTGATACAGTGAGTTTCAAACTGACCACACTTGTGTCTGCTGCTCTAGTTTAATAAAGGTGTTTTAAAATTCATAGCTTGAAATTAACACTTTTTGATTAAAACAATTATAAAAGATTTAAAAAATTGTTTAAATACTTTTGTCACAATTATATTTGATATGGTAGTATATTTTTGTAGCTCTGTATAATTAACTGCACAGTATACTGGATGATTGCTTTTGGAACTAGCTCTTACTACACTGGCACTCATTTGCTTCATCAACAGACACTGTGACATGTAAGGCATAGTGAAAATTGAGACACCTGTGCTTACAGTTGTGGTAGTGATTCTAGGAAATTTTTTGATCACATTCCTGTGATCACTGGATAATCCTGTCCCATAAGAGACCTCTGCCTGCTGTGTTCTTGATCTGTTTAATGTCCTTCACAGTTACCACTAAGCATGTGTTCTTGGAAACTACATGATTAGCTAAATTTTTTTATTTTATTTTATTTTGAAAAGGCTGTTTGAAGGAGAAGGAAATAATGGTGAAAAGTTATGAGTAAAATGAGCCTATTGTTTTAAAGAGTCTGAGTTTCAGTTGTGTGCGTCTCTGGCTGCTGTTTTTGTTGATTTTATATATGAAAATATACACCCTCTGCAGAGAACACATTCCAGCGCAGTTGCTATTTATTTGTTGATTTTAACATGTTAATTCCATTCAGCAAATCAGTAGAAATTGTGTACTAAAATTTGCCATATTGATTTTGTTTTTCGTTGAGAAAATAAAAGAACTTGACTGGGGATGTTCACAATTATGCTTACGACTGTTGCGTTCTCAGCAGTTTTCTAGTCACAACTCTGTTCTGGCGTGCGTGGAAGTACTTGTGGCATGCTGTTGTAACCTATCTAATTCACTTGGGGTGAGAGTGCAAAGTGTGCCACATCTGTCAGTGACAATCCTTTATGCCTTTTCTGATTAATAAACATTTTCTTCTCTATTTAGACCTCTTGGGAAACAGTGGGGAAGAAGAAGAGCTTAGGAAAGGAGAGCATTTCTTCAGAGAGCAAGGAGAACAAGGAGAATCGGGAGAAGAGAAGTGAGAAAGAGAGCAGCAAAGCACGTGGTGGAACAAACCGTAGAGGCAGAGGGGTCATCCGCAATAGGCCGGGTAAGAAAAACCTTGATTTCTGAGAGGACTGTAATGTTTAGTGAATACGTCTGCTGAGAGACTAAACTGTAAACTAAAGTCTCAAACAAACGAACTTGTACGTTGTTTTCTTTACTGTGGTCTGATCTGAGAGCAACTGTTTCAGTTAGATACACGGGTGAAGACATTTACTTTGAACAAAATTCTTTGCCATTAGCAGTGTCTTTTGTCATTTTTGTTTTTCTGTCTACCACTGGCATTCAGTATTTCTTTTGTCATGCATTGTTTTTTTGTTGTGGTTAGTCAGTGGATGCTGATCGGTCTAAATTAGAAGTGGAAATGGCTAGATATTGACATACAATGTGAAAGCTTAAGTTTAATGATGGGTATGAAATGGTATTTTTTGGAATGCATAGCCGAAAGCTTAATCGGCTAACAAACACTTGTCTGTTTGCTTCCACTGATAATCATCCATTATTTAAATACAGGATTTTTTTATGTAAATGTATATGCAGAGACTATATTTTTGTATTTTTGTGTTTGCATACATTTTTGGTTGCCAGCGAGGGCTGAGGAGAATGGAGTGGACTCGACACCTGTGGAGAGAGGAGTTGACCGTGGCCGTAGGGGGAGAGGCAAATGTACATGCACTTACACCCTAACTTTGTCCTCGCTTGGTCAGTTTTATGTACTCATTTTGTTGTGTGCATGCAGTGTCTGGAGGCAGAGGAAGGGGACGTGCACCAGGGACCAGCAGGTTTACAGCACAAGGAATGGGGTAAGGAGAATGGGGCTTACGTTTATCATCACATCTTTCACCTCAACTCATTTTCAACTCTTTCATTCAACTTGCCACATGTCAAAGTAGTGCTTAAAAATGCACTCATATTTTTTAACTCACAGTTACAGCTGGTATAAAAGTGAACACAGTCAAAATGTTGCAGTAATGGTGCTTTAGCAGAAGCAGGCTTTAATGCTTGTAATAGAATTGGAGTTTAAATCTGTGTTGAATTTGTAATACTGTAAAAGCATTGATTATTTTAATTAAAAGGATTAATTAAAAATGTCCACTATCTACAATGTGTGCTTTTTAAGGCTCCAAGCCCTTTTTCTAGATAGCATAAGCATACACAAACAAATGCTGTTCCAACATAGCTCACAATCAGGACTGCACCATTTATACATGCATACAGAAAGTGTGTGCGAGACAAGAATAGATAAAATAATAAGAAATGCCATTAAGTCCATCTTTTCTGAGAAGGTAAGAACAGGTTGCTCATCAGATCGACCAGTGAAATTGTGAAAATGTCATACCATGTACTAAAACTGAGATCAGTGTAGAATTTCAGTGATTCGCAGCTTTATAAATGAAGTTTCTAATATCTTAATCTATACAATAAAGATTATTGGTATTAACTGTTTTGAGTGAGGCTAAAATACTAAACTAGGACATCTATTTTTTCATGTCCCATCTGTAGGACCTTTAACCCAGCGGACTATAACACAGAGAGTGGCACGACCAATTCGCATGCTGATGTATGGGAATCTGGGGCCAACGAGACCACAGATGGAACAGGTGAAGAAGTGAAGCACACCCAGATACACCAGGAGGAATGTCCTGCGTTGGGTTTTTTCACCATTGTCTGTCTGTTTTGTTTTTGTTTTTTTACTGTACAGTGGCATGGCGGAACACTCTAGAAGAGTGGGCGGCTGAAGACTGGAACGAGGATGTGAGCGTAAGTCAAGCAGTTTATTAGCTGTCTTTTGTAATTAAAGTACAGGGGGTCTTCAAGGTACGAGGCTCTTGACATACAATGTTTCGAGTTACGATGCTCATGTGAAAGTAGCTCAGTGGGAATGACGCTTGCCTCCGGACCAAGAGATCATGGGTGTTTCAACTTACACCAAAATTTCGGTTACAGCACTGTAGTAGGAAGGGATCTCTGTTGCACCTTGAGGACCCCTCTATGCGCATATATTTGCAGATATCAATCATGCATTTTGTAGTCAAGATCTTGTTGTTTATTGTAGTCTTATATTTTTCCCATGCAGCTATCTGAGACCAAAGTGTTCACCTCCTCATGTGCACCTCCGGTTGAGAACCATATCACACCTGGTCAAAGGTAGTACACTTTGACGTGCTGTACCTATCATGTAGTAAATATTGTTTTTAACATTTTAAGGTTCATTTGTATAATCAACATGTCTACAAAAGTGACACTTGCTTTTCTGTGTTGTGTCCTATGTAGTCTGGACCTGGCATCTCTGCTGCAGAAGCCTGCTGGCAGGGAGGAATTGGGGAATATGAAGCCGGCCTCCTCACAAGGGCTTGGCCACAGCTTAGTCTTCACAAACTCCCACCACCAGCCCACACGCAACGGAGGCAGCACTACCGGCACTCCCAGCTACGCACATGCCACCCTGGTAAGACTTTGACAACAAGCATGTTTCAAGTCTTTAAATAGCCTAAACAGACAGTTCCCTACTTATTGGACTGTTTCTCAGATTAAATAGATGTGTTGGTGGTGAGTCACCAAGCCTTAGTCTAGGCTTAGACTTAATCTGGGTCTGTGAAACCTTTAATATCTGTCTTATTTTTGGTTATTGAAACTGTGTTTGTCAATTAGACTTAAGATGTTAGGGATTGAATTTTTGGAGTTTGTTTGTGCCTGTGGCAGTCCTCAGTCTTGGGTTCTGGATTTGGGGAGCTGGGTGGACCTAAGCTTGGGCAGACCGCTGGACAACAGATACTGGAGCAACTGAAGGGACCAGGTCTTGGGCAGCTTACCTCCCAGCCTCCCAGTACAGGGGCTAACTGCACTCCTGTAGGTGCACTGGCAGGGACAGGGATATCTGTTGCCTCCTCTTCTTGGGACATCAAACCTTCTGGAACACAGAGCTCTCCCTCACTGCCCTCCCAGTTTAGTCGTATGTACCAGGTTGTTTCTCTTGTGCATCTGTTTTCAGGTTTTTTAGATTTTAGAGGTACTCTTACATATGCATTAATATAGTTAACACTTTATCTGTCTCTTGCGCTTTTTCACTGTTACAGAATCGCTGAAACACCCAGTAAATTATCTGTTCTCTCCTCTTTTTCTTGTACACCCTCCAGGGGAGTTTAAGATGCAACCAGAGCCCTCCTTGGTGCTAAGCCAGCTGAGCCAGCGGCAGCAGAGCTCCCTGAGCCACACAGGACCTCTGCCTTTGGCCAGGCAACCCAGCCCTCCTCCGCTGAGTGTGCCCTCACCCACCCAGGGTCCCTTGGAGGTCTTCTCCAAAGCACCAGAGCCATCTCAGACCTCCATGGCCCCCACACAGACTGCAGATCCTCAGGCCAGCAGTACACAGCACCGTCAAGTTAAGACACAGAAACGAAGGTTACCTCCCACCTCCAAAGTAAGAGTGCTTCTTCACTGCTTTATACCTGCACTTCCCTAGAATCTTAACCCAGTTTTTCTCAGACTGCAGTACTGCAAGTCTGTCTTGTTTCATGTTTTAATGACAGCACGTACATTGTACAGTTATTAGGACATAAGGACTTTGAAATGCTGGTCTGTGCTCCTTCCAGGGAGACCATTCCACAGTTTCTGCTGGCTGAACTCACATAGAGCTTGTTAATCGAGTTGAGCTGAACCAGGTGTATTACCATATGGGAAATTAAACGCTGCGCTGCTCTGGCCTTGGACTGTGTTTCAGCAGACCACAGTAATGGCCATATAGTTCAAAATACTTTTTACCCTGTAGATTCCTTCCTCTGCGGTGGAGATGCCTGGCTCTGCAGATGTATCTGGGCTCAACGTGCAGTTTGGTGCTTTGGATTTCGGCTCTGAGTCTGCCCTGCCAGATTTCAGCCACCCGGAGAACTGCAACAGTGAAGCTACACGAGAGGCTGCTTCTGTTCCTCATTCTCAGAGCAGCCTCTACTCCAAACCCATCAGGTCAGGAGACATGGGCAGTCTGTATGTGTGCTAACTCTTCATTTCCTCACTACATAACAGACCTAATAGTTTAATAGTAGATACTGAATGATTAGACTTAAGGGTAACAATGATATTAATGACTAATTATGATGGTTGAATGAATTGCATTCTTGTTTAAACATTCTGAAGCAGTTGGCAATGTATATTTTTAAACACCTGGTAATGCTTAAACTAAAATTGCAATTGCAAAACTTGACCTGGTAGAAATGTTGTATAAATGATTGTTTACACTTAAAGTATGTCATGTTTGTTCCCAAAGCGAGTCTCTGGCCAGCCCTGTCCCTCTGCTGCTGCCTTTGGCTTCCTCAGACAGCATCTACCCAGCTCCTTCTGTGGCTCTACCCAGCTTAGCTCCCTCTCTGACCACTCCCAGTGCTGCCACAGTGCCCACTTCCTCGTCCTCCTCCTCCTCATCTTCCTCAGCAGCCTCGTCAGCTGGAAATAGCTTTGACTGTGGAGTGGCTCCACACTCACGACTAACCTTTTCTCAGAGCAAGGATCCCTCTGGACCTGTGACTGTGAGTGAGAGCTTAGTGCCATCAACTAGTCACAAATGCATCAACACTTATGGCATGAATATTGAGTTTTACAAAACTGTTGTAATTATGACCATTTTTATTTATTTGTTAGATATTTTCTACAGCACTACAGTTACTTATTGTGTAATGATTCTCTTTCACCAGAATGGGTTCAATGGTGTGAGGACCTCTGCTGCTTTAGACTGTAAGAAGAGGTTTTGTTTTTTTTCATAAACCTGTAACAGGCTACAGATTTTTGTTTTTGCATGCTGTAACCTTTTCTCCCTCCCTCCCCTGGTTTTTAGCCACATCGAGTTCCTCCACTCCGAAGCCAGAGTCTCCCTCTTTGGGAAGCAGCGGCACCAGTGTTGCCCCTTCTGTCCCCTCATCTCTGCTTCCCCCCTCAGTTACGCCTCACAGCTCAGCTCTGTCCAGCCTGGCCACTGAGCTGCCCTCTGCCAGCCTGCCACCCCTCAGCAGGTGAGCCTGTTGACCCTTTACCCCTTTCTCTCTGTTCCTGCAAATCAGATTGGATGTACATGAGTAACTTATAGTCATTGTGCTTTCTTCTTCTTCCCAGTACCCATGTGAGCAGTGGCCACTCCTCAGTATCAGCACTTTGCACCAGCTCTTCTCTAACGGTGAGTATGTTGATGTAATGATAGTGGTTTACTTCCTTGCTAACTACATAAAGTGTCAATTAGAATACAACCTTGTGCAATTGAAGTGCTGACTTGTCAGAAGAAGTAAAATGTAAGTGTGTGTAATACAGTTAATTTCAAAGTGGTGATTTCTGGCAATCTGTCATGTAATTTTAACATTTTAAACATTTAACAGTTACATACTAAATAACACTTGGTTACAAAAGACTGAGAAAAATGTGTTTTTCCACAGTATGGGTCTTTGAAAGAAAAACAGTATTACAAGTTTGTTTTTTTTTTATGTAACCGCTACAGTTTACATAAACCTTCTTTTCTTTTTCTCTCTCACTCTTTATCCATCTTGCCACACTTACTTGCAGTACACTAGTGTGGACAGTTTGAGTTCTCTGGCTCCATCTTCGGTTGCGTTCTCCTCTTCGTCAGTATCCGCTCTTCCCAGCAGCAGTGTGAGCAGTGTGGGGAGCGGCAATAGCCTGCACTCTACAGCTCTGGGACTCAGCAGCAACGGCTCCGCCACCCCTTCTGCGATCAGGACCGCACCTCTGCTCTCCTCTTCTACTGGTGAGGCACAGCCTGTGTTGTATAAGATTTAAACCCTTGTGCGAGGATATCTTCCTCAAGGACTTATAGTGATTTTGCATATTAGTTATTTAATCAGGCTGAAATTTTAACTTTAGGCTCTTCCACCTTGAAAACAGATCCAAACTGCAGACATTTAAACGGTTTACACCACAATCTTGCTTTACTGCCATAAGTACAGCGATAGTGTTAATGTGTGCTAAAATAGCATAACATAGAATTGAGATTAATATCGGAATCAATTATGAAATTAAACCAACAAATTGAACACTTATCGCTCCAATAGAGAGCAACCCGTAGAACTGCTATCAATGTAAACTTCTCATTTGGGCCACTTTTGCTCTACAGGAAAAGCTCCCCCTAACTTGTCTCAGGGGGTTCCTCCGCTGCTGCCCAATCAGTATATCATGGGCCCTGGAGGCCTGCTGCCTGCATACCCGGTAACTGACACAGACCTCACATGTTATATAAGAATAGATCAGCTTTGACTTGTGTCTGAAATACACAGCCCTAAATCCTACTCAGCAGTTTGAGACTGTTGGGGG
>JBBJLR010000024.1:10862146-10872233 GCA_037577145.1 Brachypetersius gabonensis
GCACTATAGGGCTTGATGGAGAAACTCCAAATACTTAAGGAAGAGACACCTGAACAAAACGTCCACTATAAAGGACAGAAATTAATGGACTGGGTCTCAGGACGATAAACAAAGTAGTAAATCTTTAATCACAAATCTTTTATGAATTATTATATAGTGAGAGTGGCCTTACAGGGGTGGCATGATAAATTATAAATTTACAGATGTAGGTGATTGTCAGGTCTTTTCTGGGGCTCATATTTGTGCAGATAATCTGGTGTATCTTGGGCAGAAGTGATGCATGGCTCAGGGTTTTTTATGACCTTTACAAGCCCATACCATACTAACGTAACCGATCCGAACTGTAAAACATTTGTTAATCAACGAACCAGCCTGACTGTGAATCAAACCATAGACTATGCCACACTAAAAACAGCATAAAGTCTTAAAACTTGTAATTCGGTACTTCCCAGAGAGGGATGGGTTCTCTTTTTGGGACTTTGTTTCTTCCCTATGCTCTAATTTCCTAATTTTGATACTTGGATCTTCTCACTGGGGTTCTTCCTTGTGTTCTTAGAGAAATCCTACTTTTAGGTTGTGGTTTCTCTCAATGGTTCTCTCCCAATGCTCTTAAAGTGGTTCTTCCTCATACTCTTAAGGCATTTCTCCATTTGACTCCTGATTTGCATTTTGCTAAAGCTGATAAAAGAAAGTTCATATTAGATAAGATAAAATAAGATAAACTTTTATTAGTCCCACAAGTGGGAAATTTGTTTTGGTATGGCAGAAAATGGACAGTACAAAGTTAAAAATGAAGAAACAACAGAATAAAATAGAATAAAGATAAATTAATATACTAACAGTGCAGTATAAAATGTACACTATACAATCTAGAGATAAAGAATATGGACATCTGTGTTGTAAAATATTTATATAAATACATTGTAGACTATATTTAAACAAAAGTGGACTAAGTGATAAGTCTGTATACAATGAGTATGTGTATACATGCATGTCCTCAGTTTAGTGACAGGCATTGACCATAACCAGTAGTGATAGTTTCACCCAAGAAAGAAAATTGCATCAGAAAAATTGCACTCATTAAATTAAAATTAAGTTTTGCATTTTATTGCTATCCACATTTGCAAAACACAAATTATGTTATGGGGCATCTGTTCTTCTATAATGCCACCCCAAGGCACACTGCTGACCTTTGCCTAATTTGTACAAAAAACCTTGTTTCCCTTTCATATATTGTAGAAGCTCTTTTTTTTTGTTTTTTCTCTGTTCTCCTCTCTGCTGGCAGGATGTGTGATGCAGATTGACATTAGAACATTATAAAGGTTATAGACTTCATACCATCTCCCCCTTAATGTGGGTTTGCTTGCAGGAAGCTTAGTTAAGTATCTCACCACATCTCTGGCTCTTTCAATCGATAACGTGTTCTTTTTTGTCTCTCAGAAAAATGTAATCTCTGTTTTTCTACCAAAGCGATTAAAATGTTTTGCACTGAAAAGCAGCCTTGAGCACTCTAGATCACCGTTTTTCTTTCAATTCCGATCTGCTTGGTTCAGCAATCATCTATGTGTCTGGGTGCAAATTTTATCAGAGTGGAAAAGGTAAGAAGGCCTAAGGATTTCTGGGAAACTGTTGATGAAGTGAGTACACGTCTGAAAGTTTTAGTTCTACAGAATCACATGTGTATTTAAACTCAGTACTGCAAGTACTGTACATTGTTAGATTCTAGTTGGAAATGTTTGGGTTAAATTCTTAAAAAAAAAAAAACAACAGAAAATGATCAAATCTGATTGTTATCTCTGTGTTGCCTCGGTAGATGAAGCTAAGTCCACTCTGTCATTGGTCAGGACTTCAGCATAGGGCGTCAGATTAACCATCATCATAATTAGGAATTGGAAATCTCCCAGTCATATTCTGATTTACAGTGGAGAGGAATTACAGTGCATCCGGAAAGTATTCACAGCGCATCACATTTTCCACATTTTGTTATATTACAGCCTTATTCCAAAATGGGTTAAAATATTTTTTTCCCCTCAGAATTCTACACATGACAACATGAAAAAGTTTACTTGAGGTTTTTACAAATTTATTAAAAATAAAAAAAAACTGAGAAACTGTTCATAAGTATTCACAGCCTTTGCTCAATACTTTGTCAGTGCCCCTTTGGCAGCAAATACAGCCTCAAGTCTTTTTGAATATGATGCCTCAAGCTTGGCCACCTATTCTTGGCCAGTTTCACCCATTCCTCTTTGCAGCACCTCTCGAGCTCCATCACGTTGGATGGGAAGTGTCGGTGCACAGGCATTTTTAGATCTCTCCAGAGATGTTCAATTGGATTCAAGTCTGGGCTCTGGCTGGGCCATTCAAGGACAGTCACAGAGTTGTCCTGAAGCCACTCCTTTGATATCTTGGCTGTGTGTACATTGCTGCAGTCTTATTTCCCTTTCTCCTGACTAGTCTCCCAGTTCCTAGAAACTGAAAAACATCCCCACAGCATGATGCTGCCACCACCATGCTTCACTGTAGTGATGAGCGTGCATGTGCATGGTTTCCTCCAAACGTGACGCTTGGCATTCACACCAAAGAGTTCAATCTTCGTCTCATCAGACCAGAGAATTTTGTTTCTTAAAGCCTGAGAGTCCTTCAGGTGCCTTTTGACAAACTACAGGTGGGCTTACCATACCATACAGGTCTGATTGGTGGATTGCTGCAGAGATGGTTGTCCTTCCGGAAGGTTCTTCTCTCTGGACCTCTGGAGCTCTGACAGAGTGACCATCGGGTTCTTGGTCACATCCCTGACCTAAGGCCCTTCTCCCCCGATCGCTCAGTTTAGATGGCCGGCCAGCCCTAGGAAGAATCCTGGTGATTTTGAACTTCTTCCACTCACAGATGATGGAGACCACTGTGCTCAATGGGACCTTCAAAGCAGCAGAAATCTGTAACCTTCCCCAGATTTGTGCCTTGAGACAATCTTGTCTTAGAGGCCTACAGACAATTACTTTGACATGAACTGTCAACTGTGCGACCTCATATAGACAGGTGTGTGCCATTCTAAATCATGTCCAATCAACTGAATTTACCACAGATGGACTCCAATTAAGCTGCAAAAACATCTCAAGGATGATCTGGGGAAACAGGATGCACCTGAGTTCAATCTGAGCTTCATGGCAAAGACTGTGAATACTCATGTACATGTGCTTTCTCATTTTTTTTACTTTTAATAAATTTGCAAAAATCTCAAGTAAACTCTTTTTTCACGTTGTCATTATGGGGTGTTGCGTGTAGAATTCTGAGGGAAAACAAATGAATTTACTCCATTTTGGAATAAGGCTGCAATATAACAAAATATGGAAAAAGTGATGCGCTGTGAATACTTTCCATATGCACTGTAGTTTTGTGAAGGAGAACTTCACTATTGGCCTTCTGGAGGTTCTAGATACAACACTGACTGTGAATATGACCAGTACTCCAGTTACTGACTGTGTATCAGAGGTTGAACCGTAGTAGTTCAATGCCAAGACACTTTGCTTTAGGTGTGATTCTAGAAATACATATGTGTTCATTGAAGTTTCAGAGGTCTGTGATCAAAAATGGTATTGTGCGATGCACTTAGCAGGGCAATAAAACACTCTTGAAATTCTACACAGGTCTTTAACTGAGCACTGTGTTCTTACTTGCTTTTTTGAAAACCTGTTGATATATCTGGTCTGACCTGAGTGCCTTGCTCTGTCATGGGTTCACACTAGAATGTAAGAATGTAATGTGTGTGTACACTGTGTGACCAAAAGTTTGTTGACACATTGGTAAGTTTAGATACTTTGAGATCCCCATGAAGTGGACTCAAGTAGTCAACCTTACACACACAATAAAAACACAGCTTGTGTAGTCTGTTTAGAAATGGACTGACCATTAGAATGGAACCGAAGCATCCAAACATGACTTTTAGGTCACTCTGCCAAGGCCAAGCTTCGGTTAGGGTGGTGTAAAGCCCCCCAGCACGTTCCAACGTCCCAATGTAAATCCCTCCCAGAAGAGTAGAGGCTGTAACTGCATCAAATGGGAAACTTCCTTCTCTTATTAAAGTAAATTAGAAATAAACAAATTGAGCACAGTTGATAAAATTAGTTACTAATCTGTCCATGATTTTAAATGTTGCATCCGGTGTGAAATCTGTCATTAACTACACACTGACCACTTTATTTTTCCTCAAAGCTTTTCCAGTCCCGGTCTTTTGTCTCTGTTCTTCAACCTGCAGTGTCTTACCTGCTCTACCACGCCTGATTCAACTCGTCCTGCAATTATCATGCCATTCATGGGCTGAATCAGGTACATTAGCGCATTGTACGCATCAGGCAGTGCAGTGCAGGGATCCTCCAGCGCCGGGACAGGGAAACACTGGGGTAGTATGATGTAGTGCTATATCCGGAACATAATCACCCCTGGTGACTGCCAGTGGCCCGTGGTAGGGAGAGGAGAGGAGAGGACAGTGGGAGTGGCTGCAGCTCAGCGAGGGACACTAGCCATGAGCGCCGTGGCGGTGGTGAGGGACTTAAATAGCCCATGTGTTTGGGCCTCAGGGTGTGGTAGTTCGGACCCTGAGTGAGCACTCGGATGCAGCCGCTGGTGCCCTTTGCCAAAACCTCCTGACGGCAGAAAAGGACACTCTGTCGTTCCCTCATTCATCAGAGTGCCGAAATGAAAGAGGCTAGCTGTTGTTGTTTTTTTTTTCTCGAACTTTCCTCTTTATTTTGATGCTCAGATTGTTACGAGTGGATGCATGTAAGGCTTATTGAAGGTTAAGGTCAGTGTCAGAGTGTCTGTATAGGATTAGGATACTGAGCTTTATTTATTACATTTAACTTAGTAGATATTTAGGTATTTAGAACCAAGAGGCTAGCAGTTTTATCTTTGTTTATCAGTGACTGTCACGTTTAGGTTAAAGTTTAATCTAACAGGTATTTAGTATTTGGTTTGTTTACTGCTGCTAAACCAGATCCAAGGCCAAGTCAGAGGAATGGCTGGTTAAAATGACCTTCTGTTTGCTGTCTGGAGACGTCACCCTATTAACCTGAGCCACGGAAAAAGAAAAAAAGAACTATAGCAGCTAAATACTAAATATCCAAGTAATTCAACCAATTTGCACTGACAGCACCTTTGATCTCAAACAAGGTCTGCCTAGCATAAGATCCCTTACCAATCCCTTATCTACCAACCAAATGTTCATGTAATCACTACTGATCTTGGTTCTGAGATTTCATTTGGAAACTGGGATTAGATGGAAGACTGCCCCCACAGGATCTAGGCATTAACCATATCTGATCTGGCTAGAAATAAGCCCTCATTTTCACTAATTACAATCTACAGGCCATGAGCACTCTATTATGAGTCCTTACAGGAAATTGCAGACTGTCTGTCAAATATTGTAGCGTCCACTTATAAAGTAGCCATTTGCCATTTGAGTTAATATTAATTCTGATAAAGCAAAAGGATCCACTGAGAATATAGCATATGTCCAAAAAGTGTCCAAACACTCATTTTAATGTGTTCGGCTACTTGAAGGACCCATTACTGTCAAAGATGTTTTTTTTCCCACAGACACGGCTTGTACATTTTCCATAGAAAAGTACTGACCAATAGAAGCACAAGTGTCGGGATATTTGTAGGAGCCCCTTGGCACTGGAAAACAAATCCTCCAACTTCAGCACCTGACCTCACTTACGCTCTCATGAACGCAACTGAGTTCTCACAGCCATGTTCAATGCTTTCCTCTAAGAGTAGAAAGAGTCACTGCCACAAATGTGGGGCCAGTTTCGTCCTAGTAATATCTTTGGTTGCAGAAAAAGGCTAATTAACTTTAGGGCCATGCAGTGTTTTTTCAATCTTTTTGATTTTGACCTTTGACTGTGACATGAATAATTTAGCTCTTCTCCCCAGGATACAATAATCTCAGACCATTACCTCATAAGAGGTATCTCATTTGAACTTCTCTTCCGTCGTAATATATGATTTATTAGCTCCAGAACTGTGTTTAGAAAAACATGCTTGTTTGAATGAAGAGTATTTGCAGTGGGTCATCAAAATATAAGGTGGTATACATTTTTAATTGGACAGAGCCCTGGGTACAGGAGTAGAGGTGATGTAAGGCCACATTCTGGTGGCTTCACTGTAAGCTGTTACTTAGTACAGGACCTGCATCGGGAGAGGACAAACACATGCGCAATAAGATCCTGTTCGTGCAGGGAGACCCTTTTTTGCAGCGAGGCGTCATCAGCATTTGAGGCCACTGATTACAGACCCATCGTAACCATTGCAATGGTGCAGAGCGGGCAGTGTGTGTATCTGCAGCTAGTTTCATTTAAACATCTTTCGAAGGAGGCGGCACAGGCTCCGGTTATATGCTTGAAGTGGAAAAAGTTGGCGTGCTAAGTTTCTAGACGGGGAAAAAAAGGTGTTTCAGTTCTGCCACCCACACTGCAGCAGGCTTATCAAGTATCTGGGAGAAGAATCTGTAAAGATCTGCCTCTAAACCTTCAAGGTTTAGGCTCCCACAGGCACATACGATCATCATTGCAAATACAAAACATACAAAGAGAGAAAGAAGATGTGTTTTGGGCGGCGCTGGAAGACATCTTGCATTTATTTTCCATGTGGTCCTTATCATTGCTTGCTGCTCATGGCGTCATAAAGCCTCACTATGGCTAAAGCAATTCACAAGGCTCTCTACACCCTTAAAGTGATGCTCTGAGCCAAAAATAAAGTGAGTACAAATCCACCTCTCCCATTCACTCCACAGCTGATTTTTATGATTCAGCCAATAAGAAATACATATCCAGCAAATAGCACAATTAACACTGTGCACCTAATATGTGTTGATGTTAAAGGGAAGTCAGTGATGAAATTATAAAGTTATAAAATTAAAAGATTATTTTACTATTGGGTGTAATTTTCCTTTTGTTACTAAATATGCACTAGATAGATAGATGGATAGACAGACAGATAGATAGATAGACTGATTGACTGATTGACTGATTGATTGATTGATTGATTGATTGATTGACAGAACATCTCATTCCAAATGTGTTTAACTGTCAGTAAACGTATGCTGTTGCAGTAGCATTAGATAACTAATGAACTAATTAATAAAAATTGGGTATCCTATCTAAAGCTAATAAATGGGCTATAGACACAGAGGGGCAAAATCCTGCCACAATGACTCTCCCTTTGCTAGACATGTTTTTGTGGTTTCTGACCTGATAGTGTTGTGTGACTAAAATACTTCAAAGTACATTGCATGGCTAAAAACTGAATTTTTGTCTTTGTATGCACAGCTGTATTTCTGAAATGCTGATCTGAATCATCACTCTAAATTGAGCTGTGCAGTGCCTTCAGCAGACGTGTTCAGTTAGAGCCTGGATTACTAATTATTACTGTAAATTGAACTCTGCAGGCAGACGTTTCTCCAGGAAGCAGGTCTGTAGCCACGGAGGTGCTGAAATAAAATGAATCTGAAAGGAATAGTCGAATCCCGCTGCTTTAGTGTGGCTGGGGAGGGAGGAGCAGTGAACCTGGGCTGTGTGCGGACGGCCTGGGCCCGGGCAACCGGAGGGGAAAACAAGACTCTGGGTTTCTCTGGGTTAGAGGAAGCCTTTCATTATGAGTCTGGCTGCCTTTGTGGGTCAGAGGTTGTGTGCAAAGCACAAAGTGAGCAGTGCAGGAGGGATTTGGGTGCTGTAGGGGAGTCTGTGGGACAGGGAAGCAAAACAGACGGGCTTTAGAATATGTGTCCAATGAACGTATTCCTCTCTACAAAGAAATTGAGGAGTGCTTCGAGAAAAGGGCTCAAAAGTACAAAAAGTTGCATTTCCATAGTTCCCTCGCAGAATTTATCTTTTCAGTTTTAATAAACTATAATACCTAAAAAAGGTTTATTTCTTACACAGCCAGTACCAATATTTCAATAGTGCATTATAGTGTCAGAAGTGGTTTAGACTAACGATTATGATATTAAATCACCATCCATTTCAAACCTTTTTCAAGGATTGGATTGGTTTTAAAACCTCAAGATTTTATTGGTTCAATGTCTGTATCTGCTGCACCTTAAGGAATCAGAACCGAGTTGGATTCAGAAGTTGTAAAGTGGTGTTGTGCCATCTCTAGTTGGCTGGTACAAAGTGTAGGACAGTTATTTTGTTTGTTTTATTTTACGACATAAAGCGACTTCCATTCCCTAACTACAGGGGGCAGTCCCCCTGGAGAAACTGGGGGTTAAGGCTCTTGCTGTAGGATTTGAACCCATGATCCTTGGTCCAGAGGCAAGTATCCTACCCACTAGGCTCCACCACTCTCTTATATGTTTTTTTTCACCAATTTATTCTTGTCCATTTCCCTCTGCTCGCTAGGACCCCAGTCACATGGTACCACCAATGTTAGGAGGATGAAGACATGCTTCCTCCAAATCACATGAGATGCCATTGTTGGGCAGCTCGTTGTGTTCAGTTTATCAGATAACAGCTGCCTGCGCTGGGTAGCAACACACTGATAAAGAAGTGGGAGGGCCATCTTTCTCACCCAGAGGAGGTGAGGCCGATTTCTTCAGCTCTGTGTCCACTCCAAGCGTGATGTGGGACATACGTTATTTTCCCGCTTCCCTGTAGATGTGCTTAATGGACGATTGATGGGTGCTTGAATGACCATGAGCATTGATATGCGTCGAATACAGCATATAGATTTGATGGAGCGCGCTGGAGTGTGTGAGCTCATGTGTGCACTTATAGGTGTTGGCTTATATAACATATGATTCAGGAGCGGGCAGTGGAGAAGGGGGCTGTGTGTTACTGGATGCAGCTCCAGCCCCTTCCCTGGGCGGGCACACTAAAGTGGTGAGCTCATATCACTCTGATGGCTTTTTATAGCAGCTAAAAAAAATCTCTCGCTTCTTCACAACAGCCTACCACCTCTCCTGTGGAGAGGAGAGAAGAGCAAAGACAAGAGGAGGGCAATAATGCAGACCAGAGTAAAGTTTGATTTAAAGTGTCAGATACCCTGCAGATTAAAGTAGTGAAGCAGGAGGCGACTTTAAAAGGAGTTTTTTAGCCATCAGCCTTTAGACCTCCTCCTCTCAACCTGCTCAAAGTTCCCCCATTTCTTTATTAATGTGGCCCGGGGATGTAGTTTAGGAAACAGAATGACTTATAGTAAGCTGTAAAAATGTACTGAATCTAACCACACCAACTTAGCCATTTCTTCAGAGTTTTGGGTTCAAATCTCGCATAAACTGCTCTCCAAACAATTGTGGATGCTGAAATGTAGCTTGTGTCAGCTTTCTAAAATGAATAAGGGCTGTCATACACTTTTAAAATCGATTACTCAATTTAAAAAAATCCTTCTTGATGAGCTTAGTGATAACTTTGCAGTATGACTGATGAAGATGATTAAAAAAACTGCAATCTGAATTTTCTCCATGTGGGGGAGCTATACAAAGTCAATATCAAAATTAAATATTAAAAACACGAACCCACACCAGCAAGATCTCTTCAATGCATGTATGCTTGTTGTTGCTGAATTCATGTACATGAACATTTTTGCTGGCATGAATAGTGGTGTGTTACGATTACTCAATTAATTACTATTACTATGCTATTAATAATTATTATATTTTCAACTAATAATAGAACTGAATGTACCAATGAATCAGATTTTCGATGGACTAGCTGTGTTTTGTTCTGTTGTTAGCGCTCAGCAAAATGTAAATTAAAATATTAATTAGACTATTTCTTTTTTGTGTCTGTTTAAGAAAATTTAACGTTCAATAAACTGACCAGCATTTGGGCAGAATTGGGAAAATATTTTTATCTGTATAATTTGTTCATAAACAAATCAATGCATCTTAGCTTAGCTCTTTTGCATCAGTAGATTCATGTTTTTTATGTATTCCCTGTCTATCTTTTTACTGTTATTTTCTGGTTTTGCTTATATTAGAATATTTTGAAAATCAAATATTGAAGAAATCTCTTTTTGGAGTGTTTGAGGAGTGAATGTGCCTGTCAGTGAATACACTGATGATGAAGGTGTGGGGGGGGGGGGGGGGGGG
>JBBJLR010000024.1:11017623-11028110 GCA_037577145.1 Brachypetersius gabonensis
TTGAGGTCAGGACTCTGTGTGGATCAGTCAAGTTCTTCCACACTGAACTCCTCCAGCAGGTCTTTATGGAGCTCACTCTGTGCTCTTGGACACCCTCCCCTCAACACAGCTCCCTGGGTGCACCCCATTGGCAGCAGGCCCCTGCTTCACTTGCTGAATGGGCCAAATGCAGGAGTCTATGGATCGGACTACTTTGACAATCTCATCCAGACATGCTCAGTCAGATTGAAATCTGGGGAGTTTGGTGGCAAAGTCAACTCTTTGTCAGGTTCCTCAGACTGTTCCTGAACAGTTTTCAGTGTGTCAGGACTCACTATCCTGCTGAAAGAGGGACTGACTGACAGTAGACAACACTGTTAGTATGGAAGAGTCTATAACAGTCCTTGGTTTGGTGGCTCATGTCAAAGTAACATCAACATGAATGTAGGAACCAACATTTCCCAGCAGAATATTGCCTCCAATACATCGCCTTCGTCCCACAGAGACATGCATCTGACCTTCCATACTCCAGTCCTGGAGGACCGTGGTCCCACACGTTTTGGTGATATCCCCGTTCAGACACACCTGGTTCACGTCGCCAGTCAGGTTTAGTGAATGTGTTTGAGGAGGAGAACCATCAAACTGTGCTGGACCACCTAAACCTCCAGCACCAGGACTCTGACCTGTCTGTGACTATGCAGCCCCAACAAATAGGGAGGGAAACCTACACAATGTGTCCATCCATCCTAAATCCATCTCTGATATGTGTGATGTTTGTGATCCTGGTGGGTCTCTCAGATCTGCAGGAGCTGCTCAGCCAGTGGAGAAAAGACCTGAAACTAAAACCTGGTGAAATGGTGTTTATCCACTATGCTGTCCAACCAACTGCCCCTCAGTATCAGATCTGCACCCCCTGGAGCTTTAAACAACTTTTGTCCTCTGGTCTCTTTTAAATATCTGCACTTCAACAGCACCTTCAGTTTTCTTTTATTTCTTCCAAAGCCAGAAAATCTCAAAGGGTTTTTGGAACATTAAATATCTGCCAGTCATTACTGGCAACAGTCACATAGGCGGTGATATTTTGTCAGAGAATTAAAAGAATATCTAATCTCATGTTGCTGCTGGTAAACGATGGCTTTATGAGGCTTTGAGTGAACTGCTTCCAGTTTTCACTCACATAAAAATACAATAATAATAATAAAAAAATCTCACTATATCCTGGCGTCCTTTGAAAGTCAAACGCTTGACTGGAGAGACAGCCTTTGTTTCAATGGGATGGCATTGTGAACATATGGGTTAAGTTAAGGCTAATAAAAAAAATACATGTTCAAGAAAATAAAAACATCCAAATTGCTGCCCTCTTGGAAAATGAAGAAGAAATAAATCACACTGATATTTTCTCCCAGGTATGAAATTCGGTTTTTAACAAGACAGTGAAAAGATGCTGTTTATTAATTCAGATGATTCATGTCTGGTGCAACAAAAACTACAAGTCTGTGGGGGAAAACTAAGTATAAGAAATACGTTTCTCTATACTTTTCTCAGACTCTTATCACAAAAACAACACAACAAAAATTCCCAACTTGCAGTTTTCAGCAGACGTCTATTTTGGTGACTCACTCTTCAGAAAAACAAGATAACCCACACCCACTGAAGGCAATATAAACAGCAGGGCATGCGACATGAAAAACAGAGACTCTGAAGACAAACACAAAATGAAAAGCAGTAAATATAGTATAGAAAACGAAAAAATATCACCAGTTTATTAGTAAGTTTTAGTCAAGTACATAGTATGCCTTTGCACCTTTTGACAAAAGAACAGCACAATAAACTTGTGGCCTTTCTTTTGCAAGGTGTTTTGACTACAAAGTTCATAACCATATCTAAACAAAAGTCTCTCTACAGTGACTTGAGTAACAGTTACAGTGAGGAATTAATTTACACCTGAATAATGATCACAAAAGTAGCCCCAAAATAGCGCTGGCAAGTCCAACTGATGCCATGTCAGTTAGGAGATGCAGCATTTGACCGTTACTGTGTGTGTGTGTGTGTGTGTGTGTGTGTGTGTGTGTGTGTGTGTGTGTGTGTGTAACATGGTGTTGTGGGGCTGTGGAGGTCAACAACCCAGAGAATATAACCCAGAGCAGAGTTCATCAGTAACCAGCAACTCCAGGGGGTCAAAAGCCTACAGGAGGTCTTAAGCTTATCGAGTGGTCGCATCTTAACTTCCTCTCTTTACCAGGCAGGGGCAGTGTTGGCGAGTCGCCGCATGCGCCTTGGGAACACAAAATCAAAGAGCATTAGTGAGGAGTCAAAAACAATGGATATTAATATGCATTTCATAAACATTTCTAGATCTAAAATCCACCTTGCTGAGCAACATTTGAAGCAGTTGTAAACTATACATACATCAACTGAATTTAAAATTCATGTTTTTTTATTTGAAAACCACTAGAATAATTGTAGTCTATTTTGTTGCTTGGCACCTGCAGCCAACTGTTAGTAAACTAAACCACCGAGGATTAGTGAACCAAACTGCCGAGAATGATGTCAATATTATATGATTGTTGCTGCTATTATTATTATAATTATTATAACTATAATAAGAGAGACGTTCTAAAAGTTCACACGTGTATTTGGGTTGGAAGAGCAGTAACTGGATGTGTCTGAGAGTTTAGCTCCAATTTCCACCTTTTTGGAGCTCAGAGAAGCTTTAAAAGGAAGAAGTTTATGTGATGATGTAAAAGCAGCACTGCATCAGTGGCTATAAATAGTTTTAAAAGTGTGGAAACTTTTTAGACCTTCTACTGACTTTAGGTACTGATTTTATTTTTTTAAAATGAACCTTAAGTCTTATGGGTTGGCATTCTGGACATGTCAGCCCCTAAGGGTTTAGGCTAATTTAAAAAAGTAAAGTCAGTACATTAACACATGTTAATTTTCCTAGAGGGCAGCAATTTGCAAGAAATAAATCACAGATTTTTTTTCCGATCAGGTGTGAAATTTGATTTTTAACAGGACAGTGAAAAATTACTTCAGGTGATTCATGTCTATGCAACAAAAACTAAGTCTGTGGGGAAAACTTTGACCACTTTTCTAAATACATCTTGAATGTTCTTCGAATAATAGGTTTTATACTGTTGTATCAGACTGTATTTCTGTTACCAGAAGTAAAAAGCCACTACATAAAGGCACTGAAGTACATTTGCCCCTAACTTTGGTAAAAGTCACAACAATACAGTGAAGATAAAATCATACAACCATAATTAATGATAATAGAGATTTATGAGGGCTGAAAGAGGAAAAAAAACGCCCCTACTTTATGCAGAAATCCTTTCTGAATCTTACCTAGTGTTTCTGTCCTGATCTCTGATCTTCTTCTCCATCTCAGCATCTGTGAGGGTCTCCAGCAGGGGGCACCACTGGTCAGCGTCACCCGTGTTCCGAATCGCGATCTCTACGGTCGGCAAGGGGTTTTCACTACAGGAAAAAACACCAAAATCGCAGGAAGTCAGAGCAGAAATGCTACAGCATGAGAATTACGATGGAGGAAATCATGGCCAAAGGCATTTCCACTGGTGACCCATTGGGCAAAGTAGTGGAGAAGGGCGATCTGAAGAGATGCCTTCAAACAATTACACAAGTTTAAACAAAATACAAATTCTATAAAGCTACTGTATGTGGCCATTTCTTCCAAGCTTTGGCATGAGAATTAAATATGCTGCGTCATGCACAAAATAGTGGTTATGTATTATGCCATTCTAGCACATGCAGTGGACAGTTAGATCAATCAATCAAACCACTGTCTGTTACTTCAGATCTCTCTAGACTCACAAATATTCCCAAAGAATGTGCTACAAAGAATGTTCTAACAGATACGGACTTTTTTTAGGAACAAGCCCTGCAAAGATCAAAAACAAAAAAAAAAAAAAAAAAGAAGAGATGAGGGTACTCAGCTTCCCAGGGCATGAACGTGGAAGTGGGGGTAAGCGTGGGGATAAGGAAGGAGAGAAGATCAAGAAATTTTGAAGTATATTGACCTGAAATCAGACCTAGTGGAACAGACAGTGGGAGAAGCAAACAATTAGAGGATTACAGCAAAGCAAAAGCAACGATGAAGTTAAGGCTGATCTTAGAATGTATTCATTTGAGCATCTTGTAAAACCCACTGGTACATTAAAGCACATCGTTTACACCTAAGACCACCCATAAACAGCACGACAAAAACATAAACCCTCAAGTGAATACATTGCAGACATGTTATATAAAGTTAATAACAAAATACAGACGTATATCACTGAAGCCAAATAAACAAGCCAAAGCTTCTGCATAAATTAATGTTTTCTTATGGTACATTTTCATAGCTTGGGATTTTTATCTGCTGAAACTGGAAATCGTCTAACAGAGAAACAAGGCACTTCACATGAACACCCCCCCCCCCCCCTCCCTTTTAAAAACAAAGAAATAAAATAATTCATTAAAAATAAGTAATGTGATGGTACGTGCAAAACAACACCACACTAGAAAGCACCAGCGTATGCTGCGAAGAGAAAACAAACATTGCAAAAACATGTAAATTTACCATCTGAAAAAGTAAACATGGTAGTGGGTGAGCTAGTCACAATGTCTGCAGTGTTTGTAGATAATGGGGATCATAAAGAATGAGCTGATGTGTTGGAAAACATGGGGGAATGGGCCACAGTGAAGATGGTCTTCATACGCTAGTGTAAACAGGACATGGCATGTGTAGTGTTAGTTTCTGTGTATTTACGTGTGGTGTGAGAGGGAATAATGAACAATTCAGGACACGCTGTATCATACCTCACTAAAAGTGAAGCTGGCTTTTTATACCATTCACATATAAATACTAAGGCACTTATTATGCATAGAAGAAAAAAAAAAGTTTCATAATCTACAATACAAAAAATGACAAAACTAAGTTTCAACAATGGACTAAATTAAACATTTACATTTACATCTAACATCTAACTACAGGGGGCAGTCTATCCCTGGAGCAACTTGGGATAAAGGGTCTTGCTCAGGGACCCAGTGGTGGTCTGAAGGTAGGATTCGAACCCATGACCTCTTGGTCCAGAGGAACCTTACCCACTGAGCTACCTCCGACCCAGAACTCCCATAGTATCTACTGTGGTCTAGAAAGATATTTCATTGTTGCCCATAATGGCACAATGGGGTTTTGTCTATATGCTGGAAAAATGGGCACAATTACCAGAGAAAACCACAGACATAAATTATCTTTCTGCTCCATGTCTGTGAATCCAACAACACATAAATCTGCATGCACTGGTGGGAAAAGACCATTTCCCACCTGAAATGGCATGGAGGAAAACAAAGAAAGGCAGCTGAGCAGTTTAACTCGCTCAGCTATTAACCGACTCATTAAAAAAGCATTATGTTCTAAATGGTGTCTGACAGAGTGAGGGTCTCCACTCCATCAACAACTCTTCTGTTTCTAATTGTGTCCATATTGATGGCAGCAGGCAGCCGGCAAGAAGTTTGGACTGTCAGTCAGCATAAGTAGGAAATGGAAATAGCACCTAAGTGTGTGTGTGTGTGTGTGTATGTTTTAAATGCATGAATGGTGTGTATGTAAACATCTATGGGCGCATGCGTGTCTAACCTGAAGGCGTACGTCCTCTGATGCCAGCTGAGCTGGCCACGGATGCTGTAGGCGATGGTGGTGACAAACTCTCCTCCAAGGCCCAGCTCAGAGCACAGCTTCAGGGCAAACGTCTCAGGAGAATTCTCCTTCTCAGACATGTCCCATTCAAACTGGTCCACCAGGGAAATGTTACCCACATGAATGTTCAGCTAAGAGCACAAACACAGTATAAAATACAATATATATTTCATCATTTAGGGCTCATTTCGCCATTTTTATAATACACACATTAAGAAATGCACTATATGAAGCAATTTAGTGTGTACTTCGCCATTTTATACACACCTAATGACATGCACTAAATTAAGTTGCATCACAGATTTTATATTGTCACATTTATAAAATACATATTATACACACACTTCATGGTTAATATTGTAATATAGTTTCATAAACTGCATCATATTGTTCATGTTTATTTATATAGCACATAATCATACACAAAAGGTTCTTCAATACAGAACACAAAGGAACAAAAAGAAATGCATAAAAGAAAACTGAAAGTGCAATAGAAGTGTAAATGTTAAAATGAAGGCAGAGAAGAATAGTGCAGTTTTGTAGCATGTTTTATGTCGCCTTTTTTTTTATATACATATTAAAAACAGGGGACACAACAAAATGGGATGCACTGACATGAAATTTCTGTGATAATGCCTTCTTAAAACACTAAAATCCATATAGGAATTGTAATAAGCCTGAGCAACATTTACATTTAGATAATTAAAATGACATATCCATTATATAACTCAAATGTTTAAAGATAGGTGTTTGTAGCAGGAGGCCATAAAGTATAGCAGTGGTTAGACACAGAATCAAACTTTACATGTTATTCCAATTTTACATGTTAATTGCCAATAGGCACATCAACAGAGGCAGTATGCACACTAGTGTGGGTGTGGGAGAGTGATTAAGCAGAAATAATAATAATTAATACTTACCACTGTCAGCAAATTCTTAATCTTGCTATATGAGCAAGTAGGTTACATCCTTTGACCCCTGTGAACGCACCCCAAGGCTACTTACCTTGATGATAACTCTCTGATCAGTCTGTTCGTCCAGTATACTGTCAGTGGGGTAGGACTCAATTTGCTGTCGGATGGCAGAGGCAATGGCTGGAACGAAGGTCAGGGGGTTCAGGTCCAAATCATCACACAGGATTTCCGCAAACATCTCAGGGGTCATCAGTTTTTCTGGAACAGAGAGAAGATGCAGGTTAACAAGGGAGAATAGAATGAATACTGGGACGGTCATACTGGGGAGTAGAGAACACTCTTCACTGACAACATCACTCATTACCCTGTAACAACATCCAAAAATCGATCCCTGACTTTTAACTGTATGTAAAGTGGCCCAAATCACAGTGTGTAATTCGTCCTTGGCATTCAACCCAGGAACACAGCGTCCGGGGAACAGTGTGTGGGGACGGTACCTTGCTCAGAGAAACCTCAGAGGTGACACTTGCAGGGGCAAGGGCAACTCCCTAACCACTAAGCAACCAGCTGCCCCAATTTTTTGTATCACAATCTACTGACATTACCTGAAATATAGGGGTGGGCGATATGGCAAAAATATCATACATATTTTAATAGTTAAATTTCGATTTTATCACAGTATTTATATTAATTTGTAACTACAGATTACATGCTATGGTTGGTTAAGCACTGTTTCTATAAGCATTAAGCAAACTAGCAAATAAAGCGATTTGGCTGAATAAAAAAATTAAAAAGAGCATAGAACTGCAATAGACAGATGGACTATAGTCTATTTAGACGATAATACGATTTCTCTGCTTTGGCAGATCATCAGCACACAGATCGTCTTCACGATCTCATTTCATATCGCCTAACCCTACCTGCAATCTGAAATCAAATTTTACTGAATAAAAAAAACTATCCCTGTTCTTGTATTTGTTGGTTACGGCTACAATCCCAACCATTCTACCTGTATTAAATAATATACCATTATAGCAATATATACTGGACACACGGCACTGCGTTTTTACACCATGACCTGTTCTGAATACACTTCTATGTTGTTTTTCTGTAGTAGACTGTTGTTCATCATCACCATTCATGTTCCAGGTGAAGGCGTCTCGGAGTTTCTGTCCATCTATCTCCATGTCCAATCTAATTGGAACCAGAACTTCCGTCTGAGAGGCGTTTTCATGGATCACCGCTGGGTCATGGTCATCAAAACTACAGAAGAGGAAAAGAGAGAAACTCACCAACACACCACAGCGCCACATGACACTCATGATTAAAACCCCTTCACAGGGCGCCAATGGCTATTAGATTTCTAAACACAATCATGATCAGTAACTAGTATTCACCCATCTACTATCTACCCATAGTACTATGCCACACCACTCAGTCACTTTATGCTCATCGAGCAGTATTTGCACTATACTATATACTATTCTAAATTCGCATTTGTAATTTTTTATTACTACTTATTTTTCCTTTTATTTTATATTATCTTGCACAATCTAGGAGCTGGCAAGATCATTTAATGTCAAACATGTATGAGACAAAGTATCTGTCTCTAGTCGAGCAACACTAATGTGGAATGGTTTAAGTTTGGCTTTTATCATTTTGACAGCTATGGCTACAAATAAGAAGACGATGTAAATGTTGTTTGGTTTGTGGCCAGTGAGGTCAAAGAGCAGTGATGCTGCCGGATGAGAAAATTTTGGACCAGGAATGGACCAAGCCACCAAGATTCTTGGTTCATGGACAAGATACTGGCCAATAAAGTGTTTGTGGTTTTGAAGGATGTACATACAATATACGGACAAAGAAAAGATGACACCCCAACTAATTTCTGAGCTGAATAAGACCCTAGAATTACTAAAAGGTGTCTAAAAATCAGACACTGCCATGCAGTGACAAACGCTGGAAGTAAAGTGGGTCATTCTGAAGGGACTTCAAACGTGGCATGGTCATAGGATGGCATGTGTGAGTTAGACCTTACCCTGTGAGATCTTTCTCGTCCAACTGTAACTGCAGAGGCAAAGCTAGTATTGCGCAACAAAAGCATCTAGGAGCAATGACATCTGTCACAAAGCTGTAGACCACCCAAACTCACAGGAAGGAGCCAGTAAGTGCTCCTTTGTTGCAAACCACTGGAGTTCCAAACCACTTCTAGAAGAAACATCAGCACAAGAACCGTGCATAAGGAGCTCCTTTACATGGGTTTCCATGGCTATACAGCTGAAAATGGGGTGGTGGTGGCCTAGTGGGTAGGATACTTGCCTCTAGACCAACAGGTCATGGGTTCAAATCCTACCTTCAGTAAGACCCTTAAGTTGCTGCAGGGAGACTGCCCCCTATAGGTAGGGAAGTCACTTTGGATAAAAGCATCTGATAAATGCCGTAAATTTACAAGTAAATGAACACAAGCCTAAGATAACTATGGACAGGGCCGAGGTTAAGCTGGAGTGGTGTAAAGTATGTCTCGGGAGCGGTGGAAACATGTTCTCTATATCCTGTGTGATCTGATGGACTAGTCTGGTGGATGGCAGGTGAATGGCACTTAAAAAATGCATAGTGCCAGCAGAAAAATTTGGTGGAGGAGGTATAATGGGCTGGGTCTGTTTATAGTTCCAGTAAAGGTGTATACACTTTTATAGAAGTACAATTATATAACTTTGTGGACCCAGTTTTGGGAAGAACCTTATGCATAGAAAAGGTTCCAGAAATGCTGAGGCTCTTATAGAAGGCTGGGATGCCCAAGGGTCCACATACTGTTGACCACATAGTGTACTAAAATGTCATGAAAGAGTTGGCTCTCAGATGTCACTAAGCAAATAAATTACCAACAAAAACCTTAAAGCACTTTTCATGATGGCTGAGTTTTTGTTTTTTTAATTTTGAAAGTGGTCTGGATTCCTTAGTGTTATCTCCATTGTGTGGGAGTAGAAGATGCAGTCAAGTCTTTCTTTAGAGACAACCATGTCTATAAAAAGACTAGATTTTAGGCGCATAAACAAAAAAGAGAGCTGACTCTTGATAAAAGATGTGACCCAAAGGGAACACTCTGCCTAAACTCAACCATGCTGCCCTGCTGAGTGTGCTGAGCTAAAACAACCCACAGAGAGTCACAGCCTTGATTTCATCACAAAATTACAGTCTGGATCCAGTCTTACTGACAACTAAATAATACAGCATTTATTTACGACTTTATGTTGGTTTCCAGAAATGGTTTAATCATAAAAAGCGACTGTGTTGAACAAACTGGACAACGGTTTGAAAGAACTACAAAGACCATACAAAACAGTCCAGTCAATCTGTAATACAAGAAGACATGTACTTTGCTGAACTTCTCAACACTATGTCAACTGTAACTGTGACAAAAGTCCACAGACGGGTTCTCCTGCTGATTTTGTGGTCTTTGCGTCATTACTCAGAACTTCAGCACACCAGACATAAATGTTTGTGCTGGCTGTTTAATTATAAAGAATGAATGTTCCTCACAAATCTCCAGAGTCTCTGCACAACGCATGAACCTTTCAGAATACTCAAAAATTTATGGGCACTGAAGGGCTCAAAAACTCTTACATTTGGAGAAATGCTGTGCTGAGCATGAATCAGGTGCAATTAATGGAAATTTCTTTTTGAAAGGATCAGATGGTTGACATTTAGTGAACTGACCTAAAGTTTCACTAATGCATTGTTTATTAAACAAGAAATGCATTAGCAAGTGTCTCATTTTAATATTCAGGGGGCAGCCGGTGAAGTAGGTAGCTCTGAGGTACCCTGAGCAAGGTACCGTCCCCACACACTGCTCCGTCACACACTGCCCCTGCCCCTCCACACACTGCTCCCCG
>JBBJLR010000024.1:11220310-11231385 GCA_037577145.1 Brachypetersius gabonensis
GGGTTAAGGGTCTTGCTCAGGGACCCAGTGGTGGTGCTGAAGGTAGGATTCGAACCTGTGACCTTTTGGTCCAGAGGACCGTATCCTACCACTAGGCCACCACCATCCCAAGTTAAGACTCTCTTTCGCTTTCTCTGTGTCTCTCTCTCGTTCGTGACTTTTTTAAACCTCGGGTTTATCTTACATTTTCTTTAAGGGTAATGTATTAAAATTAAATTAAAGTGTTCTGGGAGCACATGTGGGGGCATGTTTAGAGTCTACACTATTAAAATAGGCATTTTAAGGCATTTCGTTGACCAAAACACAACAATGCAGTTTTTCATTATACGCGGGTGCTCGTGTAACGTAACCCCCGCGAATAACGAGGTTTTACTGTATATGAGTATGCTCTTCCCCCTGAAGAAGCTTTCAGAATTCTGGGTACAAGTAAGTAGTTAGCACCTTGAGATCTGTGTGCTTAAATAACTTAGTAAATATAGACTTAATAGTAAGACTAAGATGGAGTTAATACACCTCCAGGTCTTATTAGGTCACACACAGAAAACAACAACAACAACAACAACAACAACAGATAGAATACAGAAATGTTACGTAAAGGTTCCTGCAACTTTCAAAAGCTTCTTTACATTTATGATCATCTCTTTTTCAAACATGGTTCTTAAGGGAACAAAAATAGTTGTTCTATGGCATTTATGCATTTTTTAAATCATTATAAATTCTATTTATTCTGTCTGTTAGGACAGATTTTTGGTGTCTGAGACAAAAAGCATTTAGCATTACCACATACCTAATCTAAAGTCGTAGCCTACACAACAATGTTTTATTTGTGTTTGCATTGATGAAATTTGGCTTGTACAATAATTAATAATTAATCTGATTATTAATCTGATTATTAATCCTTTCATTTGAAAGTCCTCTAGTGGCACCGTTTTTTTTTTCCGTATTACATAGGCTAATTGAACAGTAAATTAATGTAACTTTACAATGTGATACTTTTACAGACAGTAAAACACATCCAAAAACATTCTATGCAGCTAAAAACTCTGTTAAAGATTGTATGTTATTTTTTGTTAGCAAGAGAAGAGCATAATGTATTCCCTGAGCTGTCATGAAGCTAGATTTCAGCATAAATTCATAAGTATGAATCCAGAACCCACATCAGTGGAACCCACAATCAGTATCCACACACTCAACACTTACTGCATACAAGCCTGAAAAAAATCATAATACAAAGTAAAGTAATTAGTTAAATGTTTTTAACAATGACAATAAACGATTAACAACGATGTCACTTTCACTCTTGCCACAACAAACAAGAAGACTGATGGTATATGAAAGAGGGACCTTGGTGTGTCTTTTAGAATTGGATTAGAGCTTTTTCCTAATGCTTTGCCAACATCTTGGCTTAAACTCCACTATACTACACAAAATGAAATGGACACTGCTTATTTAGTCCGATGATTGATATAACAGGAGAGGGAGAGAGACAGAGAGAGAAGGAGAGAGACAGAAAGGGAGAGGGAGACAGAGAAAGAGACAGAGAGAGAGGGAGAGGGAGAGAGAGACATAGGGAGAGGGAGAGAGGGAGAGGGAGAGAGAGACATAGGGAGAGGGAGAGAGAGAGAGAGAAAGAAACAGAGAGACAGAGGGAGAGAGAGGGAGAGGGAGACAGAGAAAGAGAGGGAGAGAGACATAGGGAGAGGGAGAGAGAGAGAGAGACTGAGAGGGAGAGAGAGACAGAGAGGGAGAGGGAAGAGAGAGAGAAAGAGAGAGGGAGGGAGGGAGAGAGAGACAGAGAGAGCGAGAGAGAGAGAGAGAGAGAGAGTCAGAAGGAGAAAGAGTCAGAAAGAGAGAGAGAGGAGAGAGAGAGAGAGCGAGGCATTTGCAATTTGAATCTACCATTGAATATGAAATGATTGGGCTGGGGTAATTAATTAAAAGCTTTATCTACCATTCAGTACATTTTTAATAAGACTTTTTTCACTTTGCCTAACTTAAACAAGCTTTAATAATTTCATTTTGAATAACAATCCCACTTTTTCTAAATTAAGTCTTTCAACTTTATCACTGTGTTTAATATACTGACTGTGTTTAATATATCACATATTATACTATATACCAAATAGATACTAAATATATTAAACCTATATGAAATATTTACTATATAATGTACTATATCGTAAATATGCTGAATATTCTACTAAATATTGTATACCTTTCTGTATACTAAATATACTAAATACACTATATAGGAGAAGAATGATCAGGCTGACAGTGAAACCTACTATAGTGAAAGTATATTGAAATGCTTCTTGGTCTCTAATTCTACGATTTACTATGGAAATAAATTATGTTTGCGTTTTCTAACTATACAGCCATAACTATACAGGCATTTTCAGCATTTGTGTGTATGCAATATCCAAATCAGGCATCTTGTCACCAAGAGATTGCACTAAACATCCTTTGTTTAGGGTAAATGATGTGACTTTGATCGTGAGTCTCAGGAGGATCCCACACTCATTTTCATTTTATTGGGCGAGACCTAGTTGGGAATCTGTAAGTGTCTGGGAAAATGTAATAACAACGTTAACCTAATCTTATAACATGGAAAGACTTCACTTAAGCACCTGGGCAACTTTGTTCAAAAGCAGAACGTAAATCTAGTTTAATTTACCAGGAAATGACAAAACCGTGTCAGCCAGTGCTGGATTTCTGTCCTCTGATACTCGCCATGTTTTTCTCCTGGTGCTCAATTCCATATCCATATCACACACTTTCATAATCATTAAATGATGGATGCCTTGGTGCCCTTTAACCATTTTTCTAGTCTGGATGGCAGAACGTCGTGTCTGTACACTGAGAAACCACCAGCAGGTGATTAATAGTCAGTCAGAAAAAAGAGATTGCACAGGCTGAGTAAAAGAGTTTATTAATTTATGGCATTCTTTTCACCAAACCAGTGACGATCAATATCATCACTAACTCAATATGATTAATATCATCACTAATTCTCTGGAAATAAGTTTGTAAAAATCGTAACAGGCCAGAGGCAAATTTTCAAAATGTCAAAATGTAATCACAGAATGTTTCAGAATGTCAGAATACTTCAAAACATCAAAATATTTTACAATGTCAAAATTTTATAACCTCACCCTGATATTTTAATGTTTTTAATTTTAATTTCTGGTAAACTAAGTTTCCCACTCACATTACTGTTACGCTGCTACATCGTCTATTTATTGTTTATTTATTGTAGCGTTCTGTGGTCATCCTCATCACCCCAAAAGGTTTACGTTTGCTGTCTATTTATTGTCTGTCTGTTGTCCTCTCTTTGTTGTAACTTGCACTCTGTTGCTGCATGTGGCTGTATGTTGCTCCGTGGTCCATGGAGAAACGTTGTCTCATCTACGTGTTCACAGCAGCTGATGACAATAAAGTAACCTTAAGCCTTGATGAATGAATCTAATCCAAGCAAGACTTTGTTAATTACCTTATTTTGGTGAATGACGAAGGGGACAAATCTTACAGTTTAAACGATGTTGCTTGAATGGTTTTTAGTCTTAACTTGTTTAACTAACATTTACTTTTTGTTTTCATTCTGTTTACAGAGAACCCATCGGGAAAAAGAAATCAGGTAAGGAAGTGTGATGAATCATGTATTACTACCTGTTGTGGGGGTAAGTCATTATTCAACTTCGCACCTTTAACAGCTCTCTGTATTGAAGTGTAGTTCTGTTTGCAACCCATAATCCAAGAACTGTATCTTTATCTTGTGTTGTTTTGTGAATATTTTGACCCTTGTGATATCTAAACTACCCTTTACCTTTTCCACCTTTTATTCAAATCCCACTTCCCTTACGACAACTCTCATTCATTTTCCCTCATCAGGCATTGTGGAGAGAGCGACTTCTTTCCTAAAGCGAGGTAGTAACTGCCACTTGTTTGGCCATGCTCTTTGTGTGTGAGCCCTCGAGGTGCACCCCCACTCTTGAGTTCCTGAGGTGGGCTGGGGCAAAGCTTGGTGCTTGTTCCCTGTGTGATGAACGCATGGCTGTGTAGTGGTGGTTTGATTGGTGTTGGAAGGTCAAATCGACAGAACTCACCCCCTGATTACAGCAATAGTTTAATATACTATAATAATAACAATAGTCTAGTAACATCTTACCCAAATGTAGTTGATCTACCAACACATGTTTGGTGTCTTTAGTTTGAACCTTAGTGTTTTGTTCTGGAGCTCCAGCACAGATGCAGCTCACAAGTAACAAAATCTAATTCTAAACCACAATAAATGCACTAAAGAAGTCATGCATTAGAAAAACAAAACACATGCGCTTCAGTCTACAAAATCAGTGACAAAATTCAAACTTTGAAACACTTGTTATGCATGAATTTTCCCCCTTTTTAATGAATATCATGGCTCCAATTCTACACTCTTACCATTATTTGGCATTATTATACATCTTTGGAGGTCTGATCATGAGTTGACAGCCGCCAGTACACTGGAGAAAAATGTGGTACAGTGTCACAGTGACTTTTGAGATAATTGACAGTGTGATACTTTGTTATACTATCTGACAATTATTTGTTAGATATTAGCCTTCAGTGAAAAACTAAATAAAGTCATTTCAGACACTAAAACTAGGATAAACTGCATTTGGGACAAGAAGGAAAGCTTAGTATGATTATTTTCTGAGCTATTGCTTCAGGTAACATTGGTAAACAGTGGTAGAAGTGTCTATTTACAATGCCTAGCTAAAGTGTGCTGACATTAGTATAGACTAGACCTGTAATATACTGTGTAGGGTAGTTTAGTACACACCGTAGACAACCTTCTTGCATTAATTATTTGGTCAGTAGGCCTGTATCAGTCCAAAAGAAGCATGCAAACTGATGAAACATATTACAAATCTCAGTCGTCACACTAAACACACAGACTCAGTAAATTCTGGAAGTAATCAACTGGTCATGGCTGTAGTCATATGCAAAGGTTTGGGGATCTCTATTCAATTGACATGTTTTGTTCATGTTGAAGTTAAAGTAAATGTCCTCTACAGAGAACTAACTATTTTAATGCACATTCACTGTTTATTTAACATATTGTAAGCTTGTAAATGTTTGTAAACTTGTAAATTGTGCATATTTCACAATTTTTTCCCCAGTATGTTAAATTAATAAAGAAAATATGCACTAAAAGGCCACGTTTAAGTTTAGATGTACATTTTTTTTTTTTTTGTTCGTTTTCTAAACGAGTTATTTGAAGAATGTGTTAACTCGATTAGAAAATCAACACAACATGTACTTTCACTGTGAGTGTTCAGACTTTTGCATGTGATTGTGTGGCCCATGTTTGCATGGATTGGTCTCTTCTGCAGTGGTTGTACTTTATAACACTACGAAAGACTAAAGAGTAGAAAATTCTTGCAGTTTGCCAATCAGTTTGCACAGCTTGCCAATCAAAGTAAATCCTCAGTGTTTTGACTCAAATTATAGTAATATTTTCAGAGGGAGCACAAGGATTTACTAGTCGTTCAGTCTCTATAAGTGCAGCTTTACTAAGAGAATGTGTTGCAAAGATGTGGTCAGAGGTATGTAACCTAAACTAATACGCTTGTTAAGTTGATCTTGTTTGTGGGTCTGTAATGCTTATGAATCCTGATGGGCCTCAAGCGATTAAGTACAAAATAAATAGGCAAACTAACCTCATGCAAACCATTTGATGGTGGGTTTTAAAGTGTAGTTTAGTCTGAGCTTTGGTTGAAGAGAGCCTTTTCTTCTGCAGACTAGGTTCAGCTGGTCATAACACTGGTCAGCTCCTCTGATTTGCTGCTGCATTCACTGCAGTTATTCTGGTGATTTGGTGTGGGTTTCATTTATTCTTTCCTCTGTTTTATCTCTTTGCACTGAACTGTCCTGTCTCAGCTTTCAATTTCTCCACTTCTAACTTCCCAGAAATCACATTAGCTTCACTCTGCTCTTCTTGCCGTAGAATTGTAAGTGAAAGATCATTTATCAATATCTAAGCATTTTGTCCATAACAGGGGGAGACTCCACTTCGGCTGACCCACTTTTGCTGGACCAATATGTGGCCGTGACGGACTATGAGAAGCAGGAGAGCTCGGAGATCAGCCTCCGTGTGGGCCAGGTTGTGGAGGTTATAGAGAAAAATGAATCAGGTGAGGGACAAAAATATCTCTGAATTTGTCGTACAGTGTGAACTTCTTTCTGCGTTTACAGGGTCCCCAAATATAATCATTTGAAAAATTGCATTCATTCATCTATTTTTTTATCTTATAATATGTTTCCCCTCATTTTTACTAAGACGATAATAACCAGGAGGTGGCCGTAATACACGTAGAAGCTGTTTGCCAATCCCCATGTGTGTGGCCCTATGAGATCAGATGCTGCTGTTCCATTCAGTACAATACTTGAGTGCTTACAGAGTGCTCCCCCTTGTGGAGAATATTCAGACTTCTTAACATGGCTTTATAATGACACTGTTTATCATTTAATTCGCCAAACCGATTAGTTGAAAACATGTATTTTAATGAATTATAAATCATCAATCAATTTTAAGAAATTGTTTGTTGACATAACTAATATAGACTGAACTGATCATGAGAAGCCTTTTCCACACCTCTACAATCTCTATAATTTACTCTCAAACAACATCAGAACACAAATTTCTAATATTAACTGAATACGTGAAACTTGCCTTCAATGCTGGATTGACTAAAAAGTCAAGCTTTTGTCTGAAATAGGTAATAAATGTGTTTTATGTTTTTTAGGTTGGTGGTTTGTAAGCTCTGAGGATGCTCAAGGCTGGGTGCCTGCGACCTGCCTGGAGGCTCAGGATGACCCAGATGATTTCGCTCTGGCTGCAGAGGAAGGTACTGAAACGGTCTTTATTATCATCCTCCTATTATTCCAGCCAAATCAAGCTGCTTAGGATCCCCACTTGTAGGCTTCACTGCCAGACCCTCATTAGCTAATCTTGGCAGGTTGAATTTGGAAAAATGGAAATACTGTTCTGGGGATTCGTGGTGAAGAGGAGTACTGAGCAGATGTCTACCCCATCAAACATAGCTGTGGGAAATGCAGACTGTGTTGAATTCTGGTGGAGGGGTTGATTAAATATCCAGATCTGTGTAAAAAAAAAAATTTGTACTCCAGAAAACTCAGTATTTTGTAAAGTTATTTTAAACATACCTTTAACAAACAGACCTGTCAAGCCCCCTACACCCACCAAAACCAGTTGACCAGTTTTTTAAGTCACCGTTGGTTCTTATGTGTGTGTGCTTGTCCCCTGCTGGAGTGTGCCGGAGATTCTGGTCACTGCCGAGGCACGTGGGTCGCCGGCGCACTTTAGGGGATCTGTTCAGCACAAGCTTTGGGCAAGGTGGAGAACCACATCTCTTTTTTCCCCTCCTCTTTTGGTCATGCTGGTGTGTCCGGTGTCCTTCCTGCACGAGGCACCATGCATGCGTCGCATGCTGCATGAAGTGCATGGAGTGTACGACTCACCAGAACCCGAAGCCTGGCGCTAAATGCTTGCTAGTCTGTCATCTTTCATGACAGTATGTGTCCAGGTCCCTGCCTTCCTTAGTGTTTTCCACTTGTGTTCCTAGGCATTGAACCTCACTGTGCTCTGTCCACTGATGTGTTCTTTTATAGCCACTGTAGAAAAAAAGGTCACATTCAGCCTGATGTGAAATTACTGTGCATAACACAGCATAACTTGCTCATATCACATACATACATGTGTGTGAAAGGCCACACTCACTAGGTTTCATCCAGAGTTTGAAATGGAAACACTGTTTATTTGATTTAAATAAACTATTTTTTGCATGTAAAACAAAGATCAATAATCTACATTTGACACATTTGTTCAATAGTTAATTTAAAAGCATTGATAGAAAAGAATACATTCATCCAAATTTATACTTTGATCAGATGTTTACAGGGGTTTTTTTGACAGTAGCTACAAAACATGCCATGGGTACCAATGGATTAATGAAAAAATGATAGACCAATATTCAAGAAGAAATAAAAAGCTGATATTAGACAGTAAGTAAAAGTGTAATGTATGATTTACTATAGTTCCAGTCACTGCGTTCGTGTATGAAAGTGATATCACATCTGTCTTTAATGAATCTACACATCTATGCATTTCCTATTCAGTAAAGCTCCACATGCGTCAAAACCGATCATAACAATAAATGAGCAGCACAAACCTCCATCACAAACATACGTTCTGATTACTTCTCAGATGTGTATGGTAAGGGGAAAGGTGAAAAATGTGTCTGTTGCATTTCCTGGCAGAAACTTAATTAGCTGCTGCTGCTCTGTGAAAGCAGTCTGATGACATACGACATACACCACCTGAATCTGGTAAAGTGAGCGTAACCGTAAAATGCATAAAGAATTTAGCTATGGTGCAGAAGGTGCAGAAATTTAATATTTCTCTGTTAAATCAGTCCAAAGCGTGTTTTGTTATTTTATTGTCTTGTAAAGACAGGATGGAAAACTCTAGGTCTTTTCTTTCTTTTTTGTGTCATTGAAATTTTTTTATTGAGGCTTTTAGGTAAAAAGGTAGGCTGAACAAAACGTGTGAACGATTTGTACTAATGTACGTATTTGCAGATTTTAAAAACTAAATGTATAGTGAATTCTCATTATATTGAATGTTTTTTATCATTTTTTTGTGAAGTTTGTCCAGCAGTGGCTTCGAAGGAATGTATTTGTGGAGGAAGAGCAGAGGTCAAATATACCAGAGCAGCACCCAGTGCTACAAACTCTAAAGTTAAACCACTAAAACAAATTAAGCTGATTTAGCCCTAAACAGATTAAATGTAGAACACACTTTGTAGATACAACTATGGTTCTTGCCTTCAACCCCCCTTTGGTGCAGTGTTGCTGGATGCTGCATGCTTGTTCCATGTTTTCAACTCAGTTTCTTGTGGTTCCCTGTTAAGTTCAGTACCAAAGTTCACCATGTGTTAATAAAGCAAGCCATCTGATTTGAAAGGAGGATGTAGTGACATCTACAATAAGAAAGTGTTGTCATAATTCATGATCTACTACATTAATAATCCTATTGAAATCAGAGTCACTGATTCAAGCTAATGCTTTATGTTTTTCTAGCATTTCTATTTTGTCTGCTCATTTTTATTCACCACAGTAGGGATGCCCGACTACAGCCCAACACAAAGCGAGACCTCCTGTCTAGGATCTCTAGAATATCCCCTGGATGGTCTTTTTGGAAGACAGAAATACAGCTGTTTGTGTGAAAACATCCAGAAAAAATATATTGCCACAAAAAAGGTGGAGGGTATTTGCAGTTTCCTTGTTATTGTGGAGATTTCCCTGTAAAACTATGGGTTCGGTTCTCAAAAAAAATCAGTGTGTGACTGAATCCGTGACTCCTGATCCCCGTAACACAGGGTTACTGTACTATAAATAATTGTGATTCACACTAGGGTTGTCTTATTTGTTTTGCTGGATGCAAGCATTAAAATACAGTAGTTTAATGATGCAGTTTAATAATGATAACATACACAGCTTGAGCTCATATAAACAAACATGACTCACCACTGCCCTCTTAAGGTAGCACCAGTCAGAAGTAATACCCCTGTGTCTATAAATGCATGTCTGTTTTTTTATAAATTCTGCAGCTAAACTGATTAAAAAAACAACACCCGGTTCACATTCATATGATCGCAAAAGCTATCAGTTGTGGAGAAATATTGCAATCAAGTGACTGGATATTAATTGTGTCAGGCCTAACTAGGGCTAGTCTGTCACGTGTTTACGGGAGCAAGAAAATGTTTTACAGTAACATATAAAAAACTTCCTTAGGTTTACTTCTGAACATTTCTTTGGGTTAATTTATCTCAAGGCATTCTCGTGTTTTAAAAAAATCCAGGGTTTTCTTTTGGAAATGATGATTTAGGAGTTTAGACAAAACCGTAAGACTCATTGTCAGTATCTTATTACATCATTGCGTCAACTTCCAAGTTCAGATGATGCATCTTAAGTGTGTTTTAGTCTATAACCCATATCGCCCCTCCCTGTTGCCTTTTGGGAATGGTTCTGGTGTAATTTAGAAAGCATGACATCACTACAGTGCTGGTAAATTAGTACCAGCTTGGTGACCTTGCTGTCAAACGCTGCATGAGTCAAAATCCTAGAGCAGACTTGCTGTGCCAGTGACACACTGCCAAGAGCAAAATACAACAGGCATCAGTGAAAAATGTCCTCCACTTCGATTTTTCCCTGCTGAAAGGAATGTAATCAATTTTCTCTTTGTTAAACAGATTTGTTTTCGATGTGAAATGCTTTAAGGAAAGTGGTGCTTTATTCCCGAACTGGAATGCACCCAGAACAACAGCATTAAAGAAGTGCAGCCGTTTTTGTCCATGTTAGTGGGCTCATAAATTGTATGTTGATGCTGCTCTCTTCTTGACGCTGCAGAAGAGAAGTACACCGTGATCTACCCCTACGCGGCTCGCGATCAAGATGAAATTGATTTGGAGAGAGGCATGACTGTGGAGGTCATCCAGAAAAATTTGGAAGGCTGGTGGAAGATCAGGTAGGAATACAATGTAGCTGCATTAACAAAGACATAGAAAATCACACAAACATTGTAGCTTTTCTTACTCCAAACCACACAAAACATTTTGGTATTTTAATTTTGATATTTTGTCATCTTGCATCCAGTCATCTTCATGACACGGCAGAAATGTCAGCTTTCTGATTCAGTATTTACTAAAGCAACTGTTCCAAATGTGTTAAACTGTCCCTGTTGATGGTGGATTTTTGTCAGTTGAAATATGGAAATAGTAATTGAAAATTGAAAATAATTTGTAATCATCAGCAACCACAACACTTTTTTAAACTGGTTTTTCATGCTGATTTCAGATCTGCTTTCCGTTTTTTTTCAGTCACATCCACTTTCTGAATGCTGAGTAATATTAGATCTGCAATAGACTTGCATGCGGATTTTATTAAACCACAGACACCAATCAAGAACTGTTTCAATATTTTCAGAGTGAAGTCAGACAGGCCTCACTGTGGCA
>JBBJLR010000024.1:11240982-11255017 GCA_037577145.1 Brachypetersius gabonensis
GCCATTAATAAAGATAAATCTGCACAAAGCAAACATATTTGTCTACTCCTATGTTGATAAGAGTATTAAAAACAGTACATTTAATACAGACTTAAAGGTGCGATTAATCGCGAGTTAACTATGGCAAACATGAGATTAATCGAGATTAAATTTTAATCTACTGACAGCCCTAATATATATATATATATATATATATATATATATTGTTTTGTTTTTCATGGTGCACTTACTCAAAATGAGTCAAAAACATTAGGGAGTGAACATCTACTCAAAATAATAATAATAATAATAATAATAGTAATCATAATAATATATTTAATCGACACTACATTTCAGACACGTATCTTTCACTTTTCTTGTCCTATGCTTTCCCTGTGGTCCACTTATGATTAAACATAAACAAAATTAAAAGCGCAGGCAGACCTAAAACATCTATTGTAACTACATTGAAAATAAACACAAAACAGACTGAATAATGTATCAAAGTCAAATTTGTTTCACAAAAGTGTCTGATATTTCTCTTTAAAACTTTCCCAATCATGAAACTCAATGGGCCAGTTAGTATTATATTGAAGTTTTACTAAAAGAAACAACAAAACCCAAAGCTCTGCAAACAAAACCAAAACCAGGGCAACTGAGGTCAAACTTTCATGCAATCTTCAGAGCAAAGGGGGGAAAAAAAAAGCAATTTCCTGCTGAAGGAGATCACGACCAGATCATGAGAACTGAATGCAGAGAGAAGTTCAACAAACCTGAAGAAGTGAAAAAGAGTGGAGGTGAAGAAAAGAGAGAAATTTTACCTAACATGGTGGCATCCACAGCTCCACCGGGACAAAACTCGATCATGATCTGTGCAGAGAGCAAAATGCGAGATGTTAGAGGAGATGATGAGGATTATGACCTTTTTATAGAGAAACAGACACAAAATCATGTAAAACCACACCAGGAGCTTCACAAGTTTCAAGTTTGAAAAGTAACAGCTAATAAAAAGGTGACGGAATCATTTCAAAGATACAGGAACACATGACTGTGGCTTATTTATCCTGTTAAAACTTAATTTGCCGTTTAGTACATTTCAGCAACTTATACTGCTTCAGACACGCACGCACGCACGCACGCACGCACGCACGCTCAATTGTAAAGGGTGACAGTGAAATAGTGGATTCTTGCTGTGCATTTAGATAATGCTTAAATAGCATGATACCATATCTATCATTAAGTAATCAATATTCACTTGGTTTAAAGATTAAATGTTTTGTTTAAAACAGTGATAAGCTTCTAACTCCGAAAACGAAAGCAAAATATAACAAAAAGCATCAGCAAAATAAACAAATCCTAAAGATTATATCATGATATACTTGGCTTAAAAGGAAAATTGTGCAAATTTGACTTCTTTTTTTTTTTAGCTGAACTATCACTTTAACAGTCCATGCCTCTGCTATGAGCTCATCATTGCATAAGCAGAAAATGATGAGTGGGCCAACGGTGGAAACATCTCATGTTGCCATAACACAAAAGGTATTTTCTTTTGTTGTCAGCACATTCACCATCAAGCGCGTTGCGACAGCCTTGTCAAATAAGAACCAATAAAGTGGTTATATCGGGTCTCGCATTAAAACGTCTCCTACAGAGTCTAAAACTCTCGCTGCTGAACTCTGTCAGTGTTAATAACAACACCATGTTACACACACTGCTCTTGGGACCTCCTCTGAACCTGCGCGGCCTCAAACAAAGACTTTCAGCTTGGGTCAGTGACAGGTCTGCCAAAAAGTGAGCCAGAGGTACACTGACAATCTGACAGAACTGCTTAAATATGTACTGCAGTGACCACAATAACCACTGCAGCAATAAGTGTGCGGGTGTGTGTGTGTGTGTGTGTGGGGGGGTTATTAGTGTGACACTTGATGTTTCATGATACTCCTCAAAATACCTATCATGCAAAAGTTTAAGCACCCTGGTCACATGATCAGTTTTGCTGATGTATAAACAGGCATCATCATCGACAGAGAACTCTCCTTAATCCACAGTTGTTTATTACTTGCTAACATACATATATTAAATGTCAATGAAGTTTAAGTTATAAAATATTATAATATATATTAAATATTATAATATAATTCACCAATCTAATCTTACTCAAAGCTAACCCTCATACTTTGGAAAGTCCACAGTTTTACCAGAAAATGTCAACATGTTAAACTCAGAGGATGTATGCAAAAATTACTGCATATTTATACATGTACTAATAATACATTTATTTTTAGGTTTGTTCCCTAATGAGGACATGCCCAAAACAAAACATGAAACAAAAAAAAAAGCAACCAAAAACGTATTAAATGTAAATGGAGACCCCAGGATTATAAGCTGCTATTAACACACAAAAATAGATTAACTAAAGCTTTAAATTAGCCCAAAACTTGTTTATTTGAAAAAGATAAATGCCCTGTTATGTGATTTAACAAATGTTTGGCCATTCCACCAAATGTCAAGGAAACTGAAACCTTAGGATGAACTACATGACATACAAATCTTGGAGAACTGCCTGTGGACAATTTAATCACGAGGAAGGGATGCAGCAAGGGTCGGCGCTGTAAACTGGTCACAGCGAAGTCGTGACTATAAAGAAAAGTATGAACAAGTCGGGTCACATTCCACCTCATTTCACCAAACTCCTCTCATATGTGCAGGTACCGCTTCCTGGAAAAGACCTGCCGCGACAAGCAGAGTGACAGCGCTGGAGAGAAGCACCATTAAAGGAAATCTCGCACTCGCACTCGCACTCGCACTCGCACTCGCACTCGCACTCGCACTCGCACTCGCACTCGCACTCGCACTCGCACTCAGCTGTTGTCCTTTCAGGCTGATGTGTATCACTGAGCTTTTATTTTTGTTCTCAGATTCATGAAATATTCTGGATGACACAAATGCCGCTAGTCTGAGGTAAAGGAAGGCAGCGTAGCCGGTCAGACAACACACATGATGAGCAGATAGAAGAGCATACGCAACGTTTTTTTTTAAGTAACTTAAACAGGTTTTACTAAATCTAGCAAAGAAGGTGGCAAGATTTCAGAACCGTCAAACCAGATCAGAAGAAAGAAAGATTAAATGAAGTTGTAGTAGATCCAGACCAGCAGTTTGTCAAAAAATAATATTACAGTCCTCCTAAACCCTGAATTTTGTTGTCCTGTTCTGAACCTCAGGAAGCTAAATGTAGTTAATGAGTCATGCAAGTTTATCCTTGGCATGGTTGGTGGGAGTATGCCAGCACACACTCCCACCCACCAAGTTGTGAAAGTGCCCATCCATGTTATATTTCTTCCCCCCTGGGTACCTTTTAATTTTTGTGTGGGTTTCACGGTTTGGTCTAGACCCTAAGTGAAGGACAATCTTAAAGACATTCTGGACAGCACCATGCTTCCAACTCTGTGGATCCAGTTTGGTGAAGAACCTTTTCTAATCCAGCAGGACTGTGTCCCAGAGAACAGAGCGAGCTCCATAAAGACCTGCTGGAGGAGTTCAGTGTGGAAGAACTTGACTGATCCACACAGAGCCCTGACCTCAACCCCATCCAGCACCTTTGGGATGAACTGGAACGGAGATTATGATCCAGACCGTCTCCTCCAACATCAGTGTCTGAACTCATAACTGCTACAGAGTGAATGGACCTTCCCTTAATAAAGTCTATAGATTTGAATGCAGTGTCTGTTGGTGTTATAGTCAGGCTTCCCAAAACGTTTGTCCATATCATGTATCTCTTTCAAAAGAAGTCTGGTCCAAAACACTCCTTGGGTGGGGCTATACTGTTGTAGGCCTGAGCAGGTGGACATAAGTAAATAAAGTTTGGGGACGTCACAAACAACTAATTCAAAATGAGTCATTCAGTACCTATGGACCGTATGGACTATGTTGTACTTTGGCAAACCTAAAGAAGCAAACACATCTTGGTTGATTCAGTACATTCAGTGCGCGTGTGCGTGTTTTTGGTGGTTGGGGTGAGGGCTGTGTACATTTGATTTCTTGCAGAACTACCACCAAAAGCACAATAGAAATCTGGACCATTTTCCAGTAAGTAGCGAAGACGACAAATTCCTGAGGGAACAGAGACATGACTCAGTGCGGAGGTGGAATTAATGTTCAATTCCTGCCTTTTAGCGTCAGTATGAATGAAGCCATTTTCCCCATTTTCTTCGTGTGCCTGTGGTTCTGAAAATGTGAGCACTTTCCAAAGGCCTCGTGTTTCTCACGCTGCACACACTGCAGGCTGCATTGTTCAACACACTGCCCCCTCGCTCTCCTCTTCCTGTAGCTCCGCACAGCCCCATCAGAGCAGGAATACTAAAAGCAGGTCTGTCAGTTTTACAGTAATCTACCAATTACCGCAACAATCTTCTTTTTTAGGCCAAATATAATAAAAACATATATCAACTATGGTGAGTTTCAAAGACTCAAAAGAACTCAACTAAACTCAAAAAACAGACATCTTAGAAAAACCTCAAAACCTGTCTCTCTACCTCACTGTACCGCGCCTGTCTCTCTACCTCACTGTACCGCGCCTGTCTCTCTCTACCTCACTGTCCCTTACCTGCCTCGCTCTACCTCACTGTATCTCACCTGCCTCTCTCTACCTCACTGTATCTCACCTGCCTCTCTCTACCTCACTGTATCTCACCTGCCTCGCTCTACCTCACTGTATCTCACCTGCCTCGCTCTACCTCACTGTATCTCACCTGGCTCTCTAACTCACTGTACCTCACCTGTTTCTCTACCTCATCTGCCTCTCCACCTCACCATACCTCACCTGCCTCTCTACCTCACCTGCCTCTCTACCTCACTGTACCTCACCCGTCTCTCTACCTTACCGTATGTCACCTGCCTCTCTACCTCACTGTACCCCGCCTGTCTCTCTATCTCACCGTATCTCACCTGCCTCTCTACCTCACTGTACCCCACCTGCCTCTCTACCTCACTGTACACCGCCTGTCTCTCTACCTCACCTGCTTCTCAACCTCAATGTATCCCGCCTGTCTCTCTACCTCATTGTATCTCACCTGCCTCTCTATCTCACTGTATCTCAGCTGCCTCTCTACTTTGCTATGCCTCACCTGCTTCTCTACCTCACCTACCACCTGCTGAAGTATATATACATCAACACCATCCAGTACACTGTAGTTTACAGTACACACTGTTCAATTACATTTGCACACAACAGACCTTGTAATGTTCATCTGAACATATATTTTTTCACCGTATTTTTATTACTTAGTTTTAGCCTTTAATTTCTTTTTAATTTACTGTAATTATATTGCACAGTCTCAGTCATTCAGGGACACCTTTCACTGAACATTGTACTTGTATGAGACAGAGTCCTGAATCTGGACATATACACTGAATCCATCAGTAAACATATATTACTGGAGAAACTTGTTTGTCTGTTAGTGTTGCCGGTTGTAGCTCTGTATCACTTATCCTATTGTACTGGCAGTGCTTTCCTACAGAGTTTATACAAGCAGCACCTTTAAATACCTGAACTGACAAGTAATTTGTCAACCAAGTGTCTCACTACTGCACAGGTTTTAATTTCATTGTCACAATAAGGAGTAGAATATTTGATTAATAATATACCGATAGTGACAGTTTCAAATTATATGCATTTTAACAATGTACATGTCCCTTTAGTGTTTCATGAAGATGTAATTAGTCCTGTTTGACTGGATTTAGTGGAGTGTATTTTCATGTGGTACTACTGGGACAGTGTGTTCTGCCTCATTAAACCTCAGAAACACTCAATATCCTGCATCATAAACATGTCTTCAAGCTTCATACTTTGTCACCCACTCAACGCCCCTTTCACCCCCAAATACAATTCTGTGGTCTCATGTGAAGTTCTAAAAGTTTGTTACAGTTGCTAAGCTTCGAGCAGTTAGTCGATATTGAGGAAAGAAGACCATCAATTACAATCCGAAGCCATTCACGTGAAACAAATGCAGCGGCAGAAGTGCTTAAGGGACCCGTCAGACCTTTAAAGACTGTTTGCAGCTCTATTCTGTTACTTTCTAAGTGGACACAGGCCTGTCCACACACTTAAAAGAGCTTCTGTTTGACAACAAGCAGAGTCGTTATCCTTTGTCTCCTCCTGGCAGAATCCTGTACACACTCTCAGCTGGGTGTGTGTTTTCTTTAAGCAGAGCTTTATGGGCAAAATCTCATCCACACCCAAACACACATGCTTTATGGTGCAGCGTGGGGGTTGCCCTGGAAACCAGCTGACAAACCCATGTCTGTGCGCCTGGTGTCTGAGGGTGTGAGTGTGTGTGAGACTGTATTTCTTGCTTTGTAGGAACCAAAAGATCTCATAATGAAATGATTACCACATATTCTGTGACGTTTTCAATAAAAGAAAATACTATTTTTGAAACAACAAATTTTAGAGAAAACAGAAAGATCACCTATTGGTTACTGGAGTTAAGGTTAGGACTAGAATTAGGTCTAGGCGTGTTTTACTCAAGGTATAATAATAGATAATGTTGTGGAATGTCAGAAATCTAGAAATTCTGTGTTTTCCTTTGTAGAAAAAGTTTATCTAGTCATGTTTTTGTTGCTGTTTACTTCTCTGCATTCCTTTACACTTCTTACATCAGTGTGAAATAAAACATTTTTCTTTATACTCTTTTACTAATACTGTTTTTAAAAGACTTTTTTAAAAGAATTATTAGAGTAACCTGTGTATTATGGGAAAATAACTTATTTCAAACATTACCTAAAGATTTCTTGATTTAGTTACGAATATTTTTGTATCAGATTCTGGTGGCACTAAAATAACCTTCCACAGATCTTTGTGGGTGTGTGAGTAAGAGTGAGAGAGATAGGGGGTAGAGAGAGTGAGTGAGTGAGTAAGAAAGCAACAGAGACAGAAAGAGAGAGAAACAGAGAGAATGTGGGAGAGTGTGACAGACAGAGAGCGAGACAGAGACAGAGAGCGAGACAGAGAGCGAGACAGAGACAGAGAGCGAGTGAGTGACAGACAGACAGAGAGCGAGATAGAGCGAGACAGACAGAGAGCGAGATAGAGAGAGACAGAGACAGACAGACAGAGTGAGAGAGACAGACAGACAGAGTGAGAGAGAGAGACAGACAGAGTGAGAGAGAGAGACAGACAGACAGACAGAGAGAGAGACAGAGTGAGTGACAGACAGAGAGCGAGATAGAGCGAGACAGAGAGAGACAGAGACAGACAGACAGAGAGAGAGACAGACAGACAGAGAGAGTGAGAGAGACAGACAGACAGACAGAGACAGACAGACAGACAGACAGACAGACAGACAGACAGACAACGTGAAAGTGCTGTAACAAATCTCACTGACTTAACATGTTGCTTGACACCTTTTCTCCACATTTCACAGCTTGGGAAGTTTATAGAGAAACAGAGATCCAGTCTCACAGTGTGACCTTAGTCCATCTAAATCACAGACGATCTCTTTAAATAGCACCAAGACACAAAAAACGAACTCCTGCGGTGAAAAGCCTCTGACCCAACCAGGGTCACCCATATACTGTCAGGTCACAGCACTGGATGGACGACTGGGTCTGTGGTGCTTTCTTTCAAAAAGCTTCTGACCTCTAAACAAGGGAGATTTTTGACAACTAAAATTATTCTCAGTACCTTCACAACGGTTTCACATAACTACATATATTACAGTCTTCAACTCTGGATTCTCCCTCAATACATGGTATGACTCATTTATTACCAGATATGTAATTTTCTAGTTGAATACAATATATGTGAGTGTCTTTGCCAGAGCAAAGAGGTCGGGATAGAGAGAGCGAGATCAGAAGCGAGAAGAATCATTCCATACACGGTATAATTTTACATGCATTTCATAAATACTATGTGGCTTGTCTCCCCGCCCCACACACATTAAATGCTTTCCAGAAGTCTAAACTGAAAAACAATACTTAATCATTTTAAGTCCTTGAAACCTCACATTCCACAGAAAATATGGAAAATGTATAAAGTATTTGTCTCAGGTTTCATTAACTGACTGAGGATCCTATCTAGAGGTGCATTACATCTGTGATGAATTACAATAGACCACCCCAACTACTTATATTGCTTTCTTAAAGGGGACATATGCAAAACTCCCTTTATTTATAATGGGTCTATGGGCTACAAAACATCTTCATGAAGTTCTTTCCACAAAATCTCTCTCACATAAAGAGACTCACCAGATTTATTCTACACAGTTTCAGGCCCTTTTATGCAAATAAGCTGTGGCTGGCCACACCCCACCCATCCCATGCTTAAACTGCGTGTTTAAATTCTGGATTTTACATTAGAATCCACGTCCTTAACACCAGTGAAAGTTTCTTTCTTTCATTCTTTCATTCTTTCCATCCCTTCAGTCTGTGACAGTGGTTCTAGCCTGTATGGTGACCAGACTGAAGGATGGAAGGGAGGGAGAAAGAAAGAGTGAGATAAACTAGATGCACAAAAGTATTGGGACACTTAACACATAGGAAACGCAGTCGGACGCAGAGCAAGATGAACACAACACTTCATGACTGACTTGCCTCTGCCTGTAGACAGCCCTCGCACCAGCAGACAAAAATGGCAGATCTTCAACTAATCTAGTGGGTGGGGCTCGACAGATGAGGGGTGATTCTATGGAAATTTCCCCATTATAGTGGGTCTGGGGTCGCTGTCCAATCGGCTCGTGATCAGCATGTGATTCCTGACACCAAAATCTTTCAGCTGATTCACAGAAAATGGATGGATGTTTATTTTCACACTTGGGAGTGTTTATAGGAGCAGTAGAGACCCAAATGGAAATTAAAAAGTTTTGCATAGTATCTTTCACCTAAATGAATGGAGGTTAAAAAGCTTGAATATTTAGCAAATGGCATATTCTATTTTTCACACCTTTAAAATGTTTCAAAGTATAAAAGTACGGTTGCATAAACAATGCCCTAATTGTTATCCAGTGAAACAAGTGATTTAGCAGGAGGAGGCTGAATTTTTTTTTAAAGGTACTGCATGCATGTCACCTTCTCATTAAGGGCCTAGACTCGGCCCAGCCTCTGAGCGAGGAATGAGGAATACTGAGGAATTCCAACTATGCTTTAAAAAAAGGGCTTGCTCTTGAAATGCTGGGAGAAAAATGGCAACAAAAAAAAAAAAGGCACCATGAGTCTGAGAGGAGTTTCCAAAGCACAGAGAAAAAATTCAGCTAAAACATATAATTTGCGGTGGTGTGGACCGACAACTACTTCTTAAAAGTCTTTAAAACCACTGCACTGATGAATGAGCCAAAGTTACCTTAAACAGCTATACAGCAATGAGAACACATGTTAAACTGTAAATTCAATTTATAGCAAATGTTTTGCAGTACACCGTCCACAGTACACTGTGATGTTTCCAGCATTCTCGGTTTAATTATAATCTCTTGTCTTGCGAGTATGATATGAGAAGACCTGTAATGGTTCATAAACTTCAGTGGTTTTTGGCGCTTGAGTAGTATGGAAGTTTCTGAATGGTGCTTTTATGAATGAATTCACTTTTGTGGAAAAAATCTATAAAACAGTGAAGATCTGATGCACAAAAGAGAAAATTAACACATAATATCCTTTAAGAGACTCTGGTTTTAGCCTAGACTATGAACGAGTCACTAAATTAAAGGGGAACTCAAAAATGAAACCTTTCATTTGTTGTGATCTGAAATGGTAAACTGTGAAGAAACAGTTTCATTCCTTTACAGTGGAGGTGAATAGATCCAGGGGTCAAGCGATCTATTTACTATGCAAATCCACCAGTGAACTTTCACATGTAATCATGATGATGATGATAAAATAGTGGTAAATTTAAGATAAAAAAAACCTAATAAACACAATCTTCTGTAAATGCTTTGTGCATCAGGCAGCATATTTACTTTCTGTAAGGTAACATTTACTGGTAGTAAAATCTTCAGAGGTCTGGTTCCATTCACCAAAACTGTAAACAATTCTCTGTCGGTTTCAGCAGAACAAAGAATTTCATTCATGTTCAACAAGCAGATCCTTATCTTTACCTTCTTTTCTCCCATCGTCTGATTCTAGAATCACTTAGCCTAGTTAGTAGCCTTAATACATTCATTTAATTGAACATTGAATCACCAATCTATCCAGACATCTATATATCAGATTCAGGAAACCTTATTGATCTGTGAGTAAATTGTTTATATTTATTTTTTTTCCTCCATCATTCTATTTATCCATACATCCATCTATTATCTTGACTAATAATAAACTGCATCCGTTGGGATTTAAAATTTCTTCTTGATCTACACTGGAACTACATGGACAATGACCTCAGACCAATATTGCAATTCTACAATGCCTAAGGCTGGCAAGCGTTCACAAACGTTTCACCCCCATAAGGAGATCAGGGCAGGGCAGAGAGGTCTGGGAAGATTCACTCCTCAAACCTTGTCTCATGGGACTGCATATCTTTGCCAGTGGTTTGGTACGGCTCCAAAACTAGAAACAACTTTTTCTAGACTGCTAGACTTTATTAACATGGATAGTATCCCCAGACGATTGCCAATTACACTATAGGAATGTAGTCTAATGCTAGTTAAATGTACATAATATAAATGAGAGCAGATTTCCAGAGTTTTCCAATGGCAAAATCCTAATGATTCATATAACTGGGTGTCTAGAAGAGCTGGTTACTCCTTGACCCCAAACTGCACAATAAACCTTCCCTGTTAACTCTTTATGACTAAATAAAACCAGACAAATAACTATAAAAATCAGTACCAAAGTACCACTTGCCTGTGAAAATTAGGCAGTGAACAGGTATTAATGTTTAATACAAGCTGATATATGCTACATATTCTCTTTACTTAAAACAAAAGCACTCATATGATCCTTATAGTCATTCTGACAAACTGCAGTACACCACAGGAAGTGTAGGGGGCGATGTGGCTGCTTTGTTTTGTGAAACCTTAGAAGCAACAGCTTGGTGCAAAGCTGGAACTTAGAAAGAATAAGCACAAAGTAAACAGCAGAAGATACACTGTTTGGATTAGTTGATAAATCTAACAATGTTCAACAGAAATAATCGCTTACGCAATGTTTGATAGTGACAGAGTACCTGGATATACTTTTGCTGGATTACTTTTACACCTTACACTAAAATTTACATTTACATTTATGGCATTTAGCAGACGCTTTTATCCAAAGCGGCTTCCATTCCCTACCTACAGGCAAGTATCCTACCCACTGAGCTAGCGCCACCCTAAAATGTGTTCCCAGTGTGAATAGACGAGCTCTGTTTTCACTTTCCAGCATGAAATACACATCAACTTGAGCAAGACGGTCCAAGAAAACACTAAGAAGGCATTTTATTTACACTTGTGTTGAAAGTAGTTAACATTTGTCTCTGACCAGCCAGTGAATCTTACCCACAGCTTGTGTTCATAGAAGAAAGAGTCGAGCAGCTTGACGATGTAATGGTGGTCACATGATGCCAGGATATCGATCTCTACCATATAGTCCTCCAGCTCTTCCTCGCTTTTAGTCTCAATCACCTTGGCAGCAGCCAGGACACCCGTTTCTTTATTCTGGGCCTGAAACATAAAACCAAAAACAGTACATACTCTGTCAAAATGCACAGAGAAAACATTTATAGATAACACCGGGCAACAAAAATTAGTTTCATTACATTGTGTAGTGTTTCTTCTACAATCTCGGCACTGATTTCAATGGTAACGTTTATTTTCATGTAGAAAAAACTAAACTCGGCGCTCGGCTGACTGTCTTATGTTCTGCTTATGGCTTTCTGCATATTAATATGCTGTTTGTTTGTTGTACATGTAGAGAACAGGGTTGCCGACTCTCACGAATTGAGCGAGAGACTCACACATCAGTGAGACTAATATAAAATAACAGTAGTATTACAACAACCTTATCATAAAAAATATACATGAAATTTAGTTTATTACTAGAACCATTGAAGGGAGGAATAACTGATGTAATTTTCTGAATCAGCAAAACTACACTAAGAAACATAAAAAATTGCAGCGAAACAGACCTTTCATAAAAATGTGTTACCCAGTGTGTCATACAGTGTCAGAAACCACATACGCATACTTGATGTGAATGAAAGTAAGGGAGTGATGATGTAGGTCTGCAGTAGCATGTTAATCAAGGTCTATACCTGGTAACTAGATCACAGCTTCAGAAACAAAGCATGACTTTAATTAGCCAAGCCCTGGGGTTTGTCACTTCAAAGCACTCCAGTGAACCCAAACCAAACAATGTGTATGGCAGCAATTTTACAATGAGCCACGGAACGCTGCACCAGAGCAGGGTGTAAACAAACAGGAGGGGTGCTGATCGATGCCGTCACTGCACACAAGCATAAACACACAGAAACACAAGGACACAGCACAGTTTATTCACAACCCATCAGGCTTTCTAGAATTAGGCAGTGGGTTCAGGTACTACAGAACATCAGGGAACAGAAACTCTACTTTTTTCTAGTGAAAATAAATGAAACACTGTAAACAGACATATTGTAAACTCTTGAAAACTCAGTATAGATTCAAACTCCTGTTGCTCTGTCTAGTAACCACAGAAATTTCATTTCCTAACTTTAATGGATAACTGGATTTCTTCAAACATTACTTTTTCACTCTGTAGCCATATTAACGATTCATAACCCAAATTAAAAAAAAAAAAAAAGAGTAGGAAAGTATTAGTAGCGGTTTATAAATTTGAAGAGTGTTTGCTGAACGCAGGAAGTTATGGCTCAATTCCTGAGCAGCCAAAAACCTATCACTATATGCAGACACCCCCGCAAAGGCCTCTGTGGTTTGGGGTGTTTGCAAAGAGGAAGCGAGAATTGCCCAATCACACACAGTTCACTTCACAATCCGTCCCATCGCATCCCTCGTTTCAAAATCCATCCAATCACATGCTGTGCTTCAGAAACCATTTAATGACACACTTCACTAAAATCTTAACCAGTTCAGTAACAGCCAACATCTTCAAAATCTGTCCAATCACACTTTAAAACACTCTAAATTGTGTTATGCACCACTTAGCAATCATTACACTGGGTAACATTTTTATGAAAGGTCTGTTTCGCTGCAATTTTTTCATGTTTCTTAGTCAGGTTTTGCCGATTCAGAAAATTACATCAGTTTTTTCCTTCCTTCAATGGTTCTAGTAATAATTTAATGTATACTTTTCATTATAAGGTTGTTGTAATACTAGTTGTAATACATATTAGTCTCACTCATGCGTGAGAGTCGGCAACCCTGTTGTCTACATGTACAACAAACAAACAAACAACATATTAATATGCAAAAAGTTATAAGCAGAACAAAAGACAGTCAGCTGAGCCGCCGAGTTTAGTTTCTTCTAAAAATGATGTTTCTAACTAAACCCTTGAAGCTACATGAAAATAAATGTTACCACTGAAATCAGCCCCGAGATTGTAAAAGAAACACCACAAAATGTAATGAAACTAAGTTTTGCAATTATCAGCAATACATTTTCACTCAGAATCTGTCCATTTTTCCCATCAAGACAACAGGTGTCAAGACAACAGATTCCGTCCACTGACACTGTCCTGAAACTTGAATGTGTCGTCGTGTCGTAAGTTGCTTTTGATAAAAGCATCTGTAGTCTGTAAATCACTGTAGTGTAATGTAAACAAATGCAAAAGAAAAAAAAGAAAGACATGAGACAGACTGACAGAAAGAAGGAAGCAGAAAAAACAAAACAAAGAAAGGATTAAGAGCATTCTTAGACAAATGTTAGTGATCAAACCCACTATAAACTGTTTCAGGTTAATAAGTGTTACAATTAAGTCTGTACTTAATGTGTGTGTCAGACTGAACAATCTGCTGGAGTCCATCGTCTATAATAGAGGGTCCAAAGGGAAAACATCTGGCTAACTCAGTAGTCAGGTGTACACACACAGACAGACACACAGACAGACACACAGACAGACACACAGACAGACACACAGACAGACACACAGACAGACACA
>JBBJLR010000024.1:11295711-11308463 GCA_037577145.1 Brachypetersius gabonensis
CACACACACACACACACACACACACACACACACACACACACACACACACACACACACACAGGTACAGGCATAGACACTCAGGTTTTTGTGTGCTATTACATCACTGACAGTATGAGTGTATGATGTTTGTGTTGCGATGCTTTGTATTTTGTTCTGTGTTTGTGTGGTTGTGTTTTACATCTTGTTTTACGGGTGCAGACTTTGGAGTGATTAGCCAGCGACAGCAGTCTTCATCTGGACCTTCAACCTCTTCAACTTCCTCCTTCTTCTTTTTTTTTTCTCCCTTCCTTCCTCCTCACTGTATTTTCTGTACCCCTGTCTGATTTGGCTTAATTGAAATCAAATAATTAAAATAAATGAATCAAAAATTCAGATTACAAGAGGGACATACGCTGTCAAGCCCCATTTGGCAAAGCAAAGGTGCCGGCACCCAGCTTCATAATCTGTTTGATAAGATGCCAGACACGACAGATTAAAAAAAATAACAATAATGTCACCCTTTTTCACTTAGAAATAAATACAAAAACAGCAATAACAATGGGTGGCTGGAAAAAGAGAAAATAAAAGTTGCACAGAAACAAATAATGAAAATTATATTAAGGTTTGTGACAGCTCAGTTCATCTTCCCCAAAATTACCTTGTTTGAATTCATCACAGGTTCCAATTTTAATAATGCTTAAGCAAATAAAGGGAATAGGATATACTGTATTATCTTATTTAGATATGCTGAAAACGTATTTGTTTTCAACAGTTTGTCTGGATCTCTGAACAAACCAATGAACAGCATCAGGTACATGTTATTTGTTTAATAGAAGGAACAATTTATATATTTACTTTCTTTTGTACAGTTAATGAAATAATTTATATATAATTTAACATGTAATTGTGACCAAATGTTTGCCATAGCATATAGCTGACTATGATAAGAGTTGACTTGTGATCTGCAAATGTCCGTGTTCCTGCAAACACTTGACAGTATATGATGAGCAGGGAATTGAGACATTTCCTTTTTGTGACTTCTGTCAGCTTCTGTGGCAGGTACTCATATATCCAATCTTATTGTAAGTTTGAAGGCAGAACTGATTGACTCCACTAGACCTCTAAAGGTGTGTTGTGGTCTCTGCACAAAGAAATCACTAAAGATTCCTGAAGTCTTGTAAGTTGCAATGTGAAGCCTCCATGGATGGTAGTAGTTTGTCCAGCACATCACACAGAAGCTTGATTAGATTGAGATTGGGGGGATTTTGGAGGCTGACTGAACTCTTTGTCAGTTTGGCCTGCAGTGTTTAGGTAGGTTGTTTGTGTTAAAATAACATGCACATGCATTTACAGACACATGCTGACTGGTCTGTACTTACACAGCCCCATGCGCAGTAAATGTGTGAACTATGCTTTCTGACACCTTTCTATCAGACCCAGCATGAGCTTTTTTCAACAGTTTGTGATACAGTAACTCTTCTATGGGATCAGACTAGACAGACAAGCCTTTACGCCCTGTGTGGCTCAGCGAGCTATTGGTGTCCATGACTATGTCACCAGTTGTTCTCCTTTGAACCACTTTTGGTACTAAGCACTGGATACTGTGGACACTAAGCACTGGATACTGAGAAAATCTGCTGTTTTGGTGATACTCTTCAGAGAGTGAGCCGTGTTTCAGAACGCAGGTCTGTTCTCCTTACAGGACAAATACACCATATTTTGGTCCAGTGGACTTTGGATTAAAAAAAAAACAAAACAGTAATTGACAGTTTCAACTTTCACTGTCATATTTCATATAATATCTGATTTATTATTACATCACACGCTGCTACACTGCTAATTACTCTGGTCACTCTGTTAAATTACTCTGTTTAAATTAGTCTGCTTGCATTGCTCTGTGTTACATTGCTTTACTAATACGGCACAATTCACTTTAACATTCCATTTGTACATTGTACACACTAATGCTACATTTATATAAATACATATTAAAGCCTCAAATTTTATTAGCTTACATATTCTATCTCTAACTTCTGGGGCTCCTTGTTTACATTATTTACTTTTAGATCTGTGTTTTAGAAAATTTCAGCTTTGTGTTTAAAATTGTACTTACATCTATACTTATTTCTACTTTACTTTCTTTATATTATTTGTGTTTCAGACAATTCCAACTTTTTATTTAAAATTTAATTATTGTCTATAATGTTTGCACAGTCAAAAGGAGCGGTTCAGGATAAATTTTACTGTGCCTGTATGACTATGCATGTGACAAATAAAGAACCTTGAATCTTGAATCTTGAACTCTGACTTGTCTGGATATCACAGTTTGTTGCCTCTTCATATAAGAAGCTGTACTAACTCCTCAAATGTTTACACATTTAGTTGCTGTAGATGTTGGAATAACAGTGCATCCCGTTCCCGGATGGCCTCTTCAGTACCGAATATTTCAGCTGCCACAAAAATGTAAGAATGCTTTAATGCATGCAAGGTGTTGTCATTAGAGTTAGTGCACTGCATTGTTTCTGGAACTGATAACTTTTGTTAACGAACAACCTTTAGTTAATCATATGTCAGTGTCTCTAAAGCTTCCTCATTACACATGAACACCTACAAGTTTAATCTAACAAAAGTCTAACAAAATCAGAGTGGAATATTTGGATGGTAAAGCATGTATTAAAATATACTTGTTTATGTGTTTTTTTTGTACTACCAGCTATGAGTGTTAAGCGAGCTGACTGTGACAGACACCCATGAATAATTTTCCCTGATATTTCCTTGTTTCATTTAATCGCTGGTACAATCATATTTGGATTTGTTGTAAAAGTGTTTGCTTTAAAGAGTGTATCCGGATTGCTGAACAAACAAATGAAACAGCAGCAGGCTAGTACTTTATAGATTGTGTATTTATAGAAGTGATATATATTTGCCAGCTAAGTACACAAAGTACACACCATTAGAGGAAACAGCGAAGCTAAATCTCCCTCTGGGTTTGAGCTTTTGGTTGGATGTTAAGTGTGGGAAAGGGTGTGTGGGTGTGTTTTTTAGTGACCTATTAGCTTGCATCTCTCCATGTGTAATCTCTCTTTGTAACACATGTAGAGGAGATACTAGCATCCTGAAATGCAGTTTCTGCTTTCTTACTTGTGCAACCAGTATAACAGCCTATTCTTTTAATCTTCATCGGTGGTTGCTGAAATGTTCATGGGTTACTCGAGGTCCTGGAGTGGTCATTTTTTGGTTCTTGACAGGGAATTGTAGCCTAAAATATTACATTTAGTAAGGTGTAAATACATTTTGAAAAGTAGTAAAATAATGTCTGCTTCAAATGTAGTCAGATGTAATGAGATATATATGTAATAATGTATGATGTATGATGTATATTTAAACAAATGTATAAATGTATTTAGACTGAATCTAAATGCATTGCTGGATTAACAATTTATTTACCATATTTTCAACCCCAAATTTTATCTATAAAGATCTTAGTAAGTTTTTCACACATAAAAAGATCCTGTTTTTTTAACTCTTTTTTCAGAGATTTCTTATAGCAAATACAATTTATTTAGTCACATCCACCTCAGTCACGACCTCAGCGGCCCCTATCCCCTAAGTGTTAAATGTACACATGTCTTGTCCCATCTTTGTGATGTCCTTTGTCTGGACTTGGTGCTGGGGCAACCCAGGTGTAGAAGTCTCTGTGAGTTTATTACAGCTTGTGTAGGACGAGGGGAACAGATTCTTGCCTCACCAGTACAGCTCTGTTTGCCTCCCATCAGCTGCTCTTCAAGTTGCAGTTGGAATGCAGACTGGAGTCTGGAGGGAAACACCACTAGGCCATGGCTTGCCCGAGACATCCCTAAAAGTATCTTGAACAGCTGCCTAAAATGCTTCCACCTCAAGCTTTATTCCTACTGACAGTGGATGGATTTCTGTGTTCTGTGAACCTGCACCTGTGTTGTGAAGGATTTTTTTCATTTGGAGCTTTTGAGCTCTTACCGTGTCTAAGCACATTAACGCTTGTTAGTTTTGACGTCTATACCCACATGACATGACATATATTTTATTAAATTATCTTCTTATAAACAAAAATATGTTGTGGATCAAATGTTTAGTCTACATTTCCTAAATAATTTAATCAAACTACAAATGATTCAAATACACCCAATGATCATGCTTGCTCAATAAAATGTGCTTGGCAAAAATAAATTAGCAAATAAAATATAACATGAAGTATCTAAAGCAAATGTAATGTTACCACTACTTAAGAAACTAGAAGCATAAGCTTTTTAAAAAGTGTCTTAAAAGTTAAGATTGCAAGAAAATATCCTGCACCAGTATTCAGGTTAATCTGTCAAAAAAACCCCAAAGTTTTTAAGTCACTGTTCCTCAAACTTCTTTGTCCTGGAACCCACTCAAGTTAGGACTAATCTCAGAATGCATGGCACAATGACACTTGTACAGTGCATCCGGAAAGGATTCACAGCGCATCAATTTTTCCACATTTTGTTATGTCACAGCCATATTCCAAATTGGATTAAATTAATTTTTTTCCTCAGAATTCTTCACACAACACCCCATAATGACAACATGAAAAACGTTTACTTGAGGTTTTTACAAATTTATTAAAAACAAAAAAACTAAGAAATCACCTGTACATAAGTATTCACAGCCTTTGCTCAATACTTTGTCGATGCACCTTTGACAGTAATTAAAGCCTCAAGTCTTTTTGAATAAGATGCCACAAGCTTGGCCACTTATCCTTGGCCAGTTTCACCCATTCCTCTTTGCAGCACCTCTAAAGCTCCATCAGGTTGGATGGGAAGTGTCAGTGCACAGCCATTTTAAGATCTCTCCAGAGATGTTCAATTGGATTCAAGTCTGGGCTCTGTCTGGGCCATTTAAGGACATCACAGAGTTGTCCTGAAGCCAGTCCTTTGATATCTTGGCTGTGTGCTTAGGGTCGTTGTCCTGCTGAAAGATGAACCGTCGCCCCAGACTGAGGTCAAGAGCGCTCTGGATCAGGTTTTCATCCAGGATGTCTCTGTACATTGCTGCAGTCATCTTTCCCTTTATCCTGACTAGTCTCCCAGTTCCTCATCCCCACAGCATGATGCTGCCACCACCATGCTTCATTGTAGGAATGATATTGGCCGGGTGATGAGCGGTGCCTGGTTTCCCCCAAACGTGATGCCTAGCATTCACATCAAAGAGTTCAATCTTTGTCTCATCAGACCAGAGAATTTTGTTTCTCATGGTCTGAGAGTCCTTCAGGTGCCTTTTGGCAAACTCCAGGCAGGCTGCCATATGCCTTTTACTAAGCAAAGGTTTCCGTCTGGCCACTCGAAAATACAGGCCTGATTGGTGGATTGCTGCAGAGATGGATGTCCTTCTGGAAAGTTCTCCTCTCTCCACAGAGGACCTCTGGAGCTCTGACAGAGTGACCATTGGGTTCTTGGTCACCGGCCCTTCTCCCCCGATCGCTCAGTTTAGATGGCCAGCCATCTCTAGAAAGAGTCCTGGTGGCTTCCACTTACAGATGATTTACTGCAGTTTGTACACACTACAGCAGTCTGTGGCCGTCAACTTCAATCCCTTCCCTGGATTAACCCGTGAAGCACACAGCATGCGATATGGTTTCATACACAACTTCAAAAAAAGCATAGGAGGGTCTGGGTTTGTTCCTCTTCTCGCTGCCGGCTCCGTCTCTCCCTCTGCCTGCGTTGCTGGCCCTCGTGATACTCGCATACACCAACACCCACAGCCCCTACGTACACAAGGGTCGAAAACAGACAAAACAAGTGCTAGCTCTCATGAGCCCGTCACTAAGTGAGTCCCCCCCGGCTGCAGCACAAAAGAGTCCACCCGGCCATCCAGCTGTCTAGGACACTGCCAGGTCAAAACAAAATATATACAGCACAATACAAAAAACACAACAGAAAAGCAAAACACAGCGTCCGTCGTGCTGGGACACTACACGCGTTTGGTAATACCTCTCTGGTAGCGACGTTGGTACAACAGAACAATACAATGAGCAGGTGTCAATAACTGTTCATTACTTAACTTTATTTGTTTCCTTAAGTGAAAGGAAAGGTGTGATGAAAAGTTTTCAGCCCTCTATACATGCTAATTCCTTCCTACAACCCTGCGGGCAGAGCCCCCTTGTCTTTCAAACCTAGTGACATCCTGTTTAAATCCACCATGATGAGATGTAAAACGCACGTAGGGATCCCGCTTAAGATTTGAGACGCAGTCCAGATATGGTGAAACACCTTCTGGATATACTGAAATGTTTTCATGCACATTTACATGTGAAAAGCTTCATTATGCTATATGAATTTATTTTTGTTACATAAAAATCTATTTCACGTGCAACACATAAGCATTGTGTATTTGCGTGAGTCAATTCCACCAGAGCATTGTATCTGTATGAGCATTTCATATTTGTTTGTGCGTGTGAGAAAATACATTTTACATGTATCTGTATGAGCATGTGTGTGAGTCCTTTTCATTTGTATTTGTATGAAGTGTTTCATATGTGTGTGTGTGTAAGTCACTTTCACTGCAGGGGTGTTTCATATATGTGTGTGTGAGTTTTCAGTAGAATGGGTGCATGCGTGACAGTTTCATGCGTGAATGTGTGAATGTGAATGTGTATGCGTTTCACATGTGTTTGTTTTAACAAAAGTTAAAATGGAATCCAGGAAACTTCACTTCTGGCTCAGTAGAAAAATCCCCAGGAACACATACTTGATGCATATCTTAGAGATGTAACTTTATTAAAGTACAGGCAAGCATGTGATCACTTTTAGAAGTTGCTGGCCTGGCTTCAGTGATTTCAGAACATTTCCAAGATTGTTGATGTGAAAACCTCTTCCTCGTCCGTGTTTAGGATGAAGACATTTTCCCCTAAATGTTTTGTTTATTTTTACGTGTCATAACGTAAATTGATATTTTAATTATACCTTTCTAACAAGTCAAAGCTGCCCTACCTCTTTAGAATCACAAGTTGAACAAAAATGTTGTCACAGCTTGGCAGAGACAAACATCACTAATTTGTCTAGAAGTTTGACACCTATTTGTTGTCTGTTTGTCTGTGTTTTTTTATATTTATGCATGAGATAATAGTCAGCTTAATAATCTTATTTCTTCATGCTGAGCCAAGTCTGGAACAAACAGATATGAAGAAACTCGAATGAGACATACGCTTAATCATAAATTAGTTATATTTTTTTTAAGTGTAGAATAAGCATTTACAAAATGTTCCTGTTACTTGACTGTATTATGTCGTATCATATTTGTATGTTAAAACATGCTACAGTTATGTCTGAAAGTAATTATAAAAAACAATAAAAAAGCATGAGACATTGTAGCAGATCAAAATAAATATTTTTCTCAGTTTTATGATGGTGCTTGTTTAGAACTTCATGAGCATAACATAGGTTTTAACATCTCTGCTTTAACTAACCCTGTTAAAAGTGTACCCAAAGACTACACATAAATAAAAATTATACACCAAATAACATAACTGACTGTTGCATCCATTCAGAGAAATTTCCTTGGTTTCACCACAGTTAATGGATTGTTTTGGTTTTTCATAAGCCTTTAGGAGAAGGTATTAAAAGTACAGCTTGTAAAACAGTACTGCAAACACTTGGAATGACTTACTCTTACAATAATATTTTAATGAATGAGCATATTCTTTGCAAAAACTACAAAATATCCCACTTCAGCAATAAAGCCAAAATTAACACATTCTATCCCATTGTTAGAATGTATCCCATTATTTAAGCCACATTTCAGGCTAAATACTTTCATAACAAAAAGTCAAGTCATTATGTAAAATCCACTCTTCTTGGTAAGAAAAACATTGATAAACATGAGTGCTGAGGCTAAATCAACCCAGTATATTAGCACATATCAATGTGTCCCAAAACGCTAATTATTAAAATTTTTTTCCATGCATCATAGCATACACTGAAGCTTTACTTGCACATTTCTGACAAGTCAGTACTGCTCTGCTTCTTCTGAATCATTTTAAATATAAACAGTGCGCCATGTGTCACAGTTTGCCACAATAGCGACAAACAATAGTAATTTGCTTGAATTTTTGGTACCTATTTGTTTTTTGTTTGTTTAGAATTTTTTTAATTGTTTATTTATGTTCAGTAGTTCATTTAATGTGTTTTTGTCTTTTTGACTGTGTTAAAAGTCAGGATTATAATCTTAGTTCCTCATGTTGAGTCACATTTGATACAGACAGATAAAAAGAAACACAACTAAGGCATATGCTTAAACATACATGAGTTTTATTTTATTTTAAGCGTAGAAGTATTTACAAAAGACCTTGTTTTACTGTGGTGTGCATGGTTATGTTGTATCAGATTTTACACAAACGTAAAACAAATATACAGATGTTACATTTAAGACGTGTTACAGACAAAATAGTCTTAAATCAAAAGAAAAAACAAATTGTTTCAGTTTATCTCAGTTTTACCATGTTACTTGGTTAGAACTTAACCCTATCTACTTTACCTAACCCTAAAATAAAGATAACACACAAAAGCTATAGACAATTAAAAATGATACGTCAAATAACATTTGGACTGTTGCATCCATTCAGAGAAATCAGTTATGCCAGAGTTAAACATTTGTTTGTTTCTCATAGTTTACATGTTACACATGTTTACAACCTCATTTTGACAGGTTTTCATAAGACTTCAGGAGAAGGTATTAAAAAGTAAATCCTGTAAAACAGATGCACTTGAAAAAAATTACTATTACAAAATTATTTTAATGAATGGTGTTTTCAGTTGCATATGTGAAAGAAGAAGCTGTTTAGATTTGACCTTTTTCTTGCAAAAACTACAAAATATCCCATTTTCAGAAGAAAGCCAAATGCAACATATATTATCCCAATGTTGCCACTTATCAGCTCTGAAAAAATTGTTTAAGCCTTGTTTCAGCCGAAATGGGCTTTTAACAATTATTTGGAAAATGTTCAATTCATTATGTACAACCTTCTCTTCCTAGGAGACATACAGATGAACATGAGTGCTGAGGCTAAACCAGTCCAGTATATTAGTACATATCAACATGTCACCAACATTTATTGGACAGTTTCATTGCATATGGTAACTGACATGCTTTGTGCAGAGTTCCTTAAATTATTTTTCCTTTCTCTGGTCTAAAAGGAGAGTTTGAGAGCAGAAACTTTAGGTGGTTTGACATAGGAAACACAATTGTAAGAGTCCCTTGCAGATTTTGGCATGACAAAGGAATTCATACTTGCATAACTGCTGATGTTGGGCATTTGGCTTTCATTAAAGGTCATTACACTTACAGTGGACCCACTCTCATGCTTTCTGGGATTTGCAGGGTCTTTCATATGGATCTTCAAGCTTAGGTCAGCTGGGAGATCGGCTGAGGGATTATCTGATGACCCTGAATTCCTTCTTCCCCATCTTAGAAAATTAGGTATAGATGTTTTATTGGGTTCTTCAGGAGCAGATCCTGGTTGGCAGGTAGATCCTAGGCTGGAAATGTGACCTTCTGAAGTCTCTGAATCTGTTCTTTCCATGCCAAAGGATTCAGGTGAGGGAATTTTGTTGGGCTCGTGAGGAAGACGACTAGATGCTAAGCTGGATATAAGACCTTCCTTGATCCAGTTTTGCAGCAAAGACAGAGGTATCTGGATCTTCATTCCACTGAATGGGTCTAACAGTGGATGGGTGGGTGCTTGATTGGGGCTGGACTGGGGCATGTCAGATGCTTTGGCTGAAGATGCATAGGGACTTTTCTCTGGTTGCTTGAAAGCACCGGGGTGACTTGGCCTTTGGATAAAGGGTGGAATAGAACTTAGTATTGCCTTTTTTGAGGTTAGACTGGTTGTGGAAGGGGAGCTGACCAGATGGCTTACAATTGCTTGGGGAGGGGCTTCCACCCTTGGTGGTCCAGGGGGTGCTCCTGGTTGATCACTCTTGGAAGAGTACAATGGAAAAGCTTCATTCAAGAACTCAGGCCGCTTTTTAGATAATGGTGGAGAAAAAGATGATGGGGTGTTGCTCGATATCTCCAGCCGGCCTTTCTTGTTGCTGAGATTGAGAGGCTCTGCAAAGCCAGATGAAGATTTGTACTCGTCGGCTAGGTGCCGCAGAACATCCAGTGGTTGTTTGAAGGTTTCTGTCTCTAAGGAGTCAGGAAAGTGGGACCCTGGGGTCTGAGTGCAAAATGTTGTGCTGACGTTGGGACTGGGGGGCATAGACCAGGGCACAGAGAAGAGGTTGGGTAGAGACGTGGGTCCAGAATGGATGTACGAAGTATGTGGAACACTGCCAGACATGGAAATGATTCGTACATGTCCATTTGTAAGAAATTCATGTGGAGTCGACTGAAGAAAAGAAATAATAATTACATAATTAAATAAAGCAAATATTATTGTTTACAGTATTCGTACAAAGATTGATTTGCATAATTATTATTTATATTATTATATATTATTGTTATTGTTATTATAAGTCATAGGAGTAGCACCATATAGAACAATTTAGGTCTGTTTTACTTTTCAGTGTTCTTTGGCAATTCAGAGTATTTTGGGCTGAGCACAGAATATAGTGTATGTTTACCTGGTTAAAAAATGATGAATGTCTGATGTCTGCACGTTTGGGGTTGATAGGGAACTGGTCATTAAAGCTAAATGTAAGCTTGTGCTTTCGAGGAGGAGCGATGGGGATTTCATCACTATACCCGGCCAGGTGATATTCATATGGCAACAGCAGCCTGGGTCCACACAAACAGGACATATGAAACATATGTCATCAAAGGAAAAATAAAACACAAAAAAATGAACACAACAAAAGTATCATATTGATCCGTTATGTCATTTTTATTGGTCTATTAATGAAGAGCAGTTGCTATTTTCATATAGAGTAAAAAAAAAAACAGTGATTAGATATATCTTGCCAGAAGACATGTATGTTATCCAGGATAATTGCACTCTTTTTGTTTAGGCTCAGTTTAAACCTCAGTAAGAATGTGACACTAAGCTAGTTTAAGCCCTGAAGAATCTGACCTGCCAAAGCAGCAGTCCAGTTTGTGTGTTTTGCACTTATCGGAAGCCTTATGGTTGCATTAGTAAAAGCTTCTCACTCTGGGCTTGGCTCTTGCAAATAAAGAAATACACCATAAAAATTTGGCCTTTCCTACTTTTTCTATGGAAAGCTGTAGGTTTGGGGGTAACAAAACATTAGATAGCAGCCACAGAATCACACCATTATCATACACACATACAAGCAAACATTCAAATATTCTTTCTCTTTCTCTCTCTCGCTCACTTTTCATAGTGTCTGCGGGTGCATGTAGCTGCACTGGTGCTGCGTGGATTTCCTCCCAGAATGTTATACACTTTCTTCCACAGCTGCTGAGCAGTCACCTGCAGGAGTGCACATGCACACGCAAAAACACACGCAAAAACACACCCACACACACACACACACACACACACACACACACACACACACACACACACACACACACCAAAATCAATTGTAGCTGATAGCCTCATAGCAGTTTCATCAAACTGACAAATATGGATCATGTTCTTCAAAAATGTATATATTATTACACAGAAGAACCAAGATAACATGTTCATGATCCTATGTAGAACCACAAAAAAAAACACTTTATCTATGATCTATGATGCTGAAACCTAAATCTAACCTTAACCCACAATTCAAATCTAATCCTAATCCTAGCACTAATGCTTAACCAGACAATTTGTTAACTATTCCTTTTTGTGTATAACCCTTGGGGGACTATCAAAAATTAAGTGTGACCACCATTTTATTGCAGAGAAATTTATTTTGTATTTCCATGTTATTCTATAATTTTATTTAAATTGTAGTGAAACTGTAGTGAAACCTCTTCAATCTCTCAAGAAACGTTCTTGGAATGCTGTATAGTTTTAGAGTACTATGTAGTTTCTAATAGTAATGTTAAAATGCTGATATTTACCTGGTGATATCCTCCTAAATTCTTCACCGTTTTAAACATCAAGAACAGATCAACTAAAAAACAATAAGGAAAAAAGAAAACAACAATATGTTAGAATCGTATTTAATCGCTATCTATCTATCTGTCTGTCTGTCTGTCTGTCTGTCTGTACTCTCTCTGTACTCACTCTGTTTGAAGCCCAGGTGAGGAATTCTCTCTATCGGAGTGTCTCTCTGTTTCATGAAGAAGTAGAGCTCCTTAAGGAAACTCTCCTCTGTCGCCTCTTCTCTCTCCTCTCTCTTCTCTCCAATCTTCTCTGTCTGTTCCTCCTGCTCCATCTTTTTGGTCTAAAGATGCAAATGCAACACGTTTACAAACTTTCACACAAACTTTCTCACTTTTTGCAAAATGAATGTCTGAAGTTCTAACTTAAGTTATAACTCAGAATCAAGGTGTCAATCCCTTGAGACCCAAAACATGTAAACAGACCCTAAGTGTTCACCACACCTGGGCATTAAAAACACAGTTTTTACGGCACAGGGAAGTCATGAATTTACATGTTTACAGTGATAGAGTTGGTACAGTAACAAATGTTTTTAGTTTCACATGAAGTCACTTCCAAGTCAGCTAAGGATAATATGTCCATTTCTGGATCATTTCCTTCTTGTCACCCATGCTCATGGTACATTTCAATCACACAGCCATGGACAGAATACACACAGACACACACACACACACACACACACACACACACACACACACACACACACACACACACACACACA
>JBBJLR010000024.1:11341833-11364091 GCA_037577145.1 Brachypetersius gabonensis
CTCTCTCTCTCTCTCTCTCTCTCTCTCTCTCTCTCTCTCTCTCTCTCTCTCTCTCTCTCTCTATTTCCTTCTCTCTTGATCTCTATCTCTCTCTCTCATATCTCTCTCTCTCTTTCTCAGAGATAGAGAATTACTCAGATATATTTCTATGTCTCTCTTTACTAGCCTCAGATGAGCATGGCCTTGAGAAGAAGAAAAAATCAGACTTTATCATTTTGTGGTTTAATAAAGTCTATGGTTAGTATAAATGCAGCCATTGGGGAAGTACAGTCACCCCTATCAGGTCTAACCACCAGATTACCTTAGGAAAAACAGCCGATCACAGGATGATGAGCACCTCCTCATCCTCGCTCCTCCTCTCCACTCCTTCAGCAAGACTTTTTAAATCTTCCTTTGCAAAGCCAAGAAGGAAAATGGTGTTCATAATAATTTTAAATTTTTTATTACAATCATCATTTATTACTATGATTATATTATCATGCTTCTTGCAGAGTATACCGATATTTGTACCAACAATGTGGTTTACAATTTTAGAAAATGTTATCAGAAGAAAATGTCATTCTTGATCTGGCCAGGCTGTAGCAAATTGAGTATAATTGATATTATGGGCATAAAAACATGATCAGCGTGGTTATTGTAGTGCTAAAAACTGGCATGAACATGTATCTGTGTTTTTGATATGATTACGTAGTAATTATAATTATGGAGCTACTCACTTTTTCTGCTCAAACCCTGAAGAAAAGGGGGAAGACCAATAAGACATGTAAATTACTTCAGTTTGCTTCACATTTGTGTTATTATTATTATTATTATTATTATTATTATTATTATTATTATTATTATTATTATGCATATATAACGCTGTAAATTTGTTTTTGTTTTTTTGGGGGAGGTGGGCCTTTAATTCAATGTATGTATTAAAGCTTCTATAAGTATTAACATGAATGAAAGGTTGAAGATGTGAACATTATTACTGAGAAAGGATGAACGTGCTTTGAGTACAAAACACTATCATCTCTTTTTATTCTCTCATTTCTTTACATCTTTGCTTTTTCCATTATGTCCTCCCTTATTTTCGCTCCTTTCCATTCTAAACACCACTGAACCTATAAGGGCACTTTAACGGTCACTCGCGAGGATCGTGGGTTTGACATTTGTCTTTTATTATTAACTTGAATGTGACTTTGCGATATATATTTTTGATCTGTTCAGAGCACTCATAACTGGTGCAATATCTATTCTGTTCTCTGCCTGCTGCTAACATGCAAACGTGGAGCGAGGCTTTCAGATAGTGCTAAAACTGGCCTTTGCTGTGGCTGCTCCAAGATCAGTTTTGAACCTCTGATCATGCAGATGAAGAACAGACCTAGATAAGGTCAAAGTAGACTCTGGATCAGCGCTCGCACGCCTGTTTGTCCTCAAAGTGACACTTCAGACTGCTTTTCTTACTGGTTCTGTCTCCTCTTTCTCTATTCTCTTATCTCTTATCTGCCACTCTGTTCCCAAATGTGGCTTGATAGATTTGTGAGATTCCTCTTCCTACTATTCTTGTTATTTTACCTTTTCTTTTTTGTAGGGGCTGTTTTTTTTGTTTGTTTTTTATTGATGGGGAATTATTCACCCTTGAGATTCGTACAACTTGGTTCAAATTAAACTAAAAAATACAAACTCTATCTGCTATGCTTCTGTCTACATTTTTAATTCCACAAAGTTTGTGCAAGGTGTATTAAATAGTCATTGTGGTCACAGTACCAAATTTTTTAAACCAAAAGAACATGATGCTTAAATGGTATTAAAATAATATTAATGGTATTATAATAATATTAATAGTATTATTATTATAATATTAATGGTATTATGATCTTATAATAATATTAAAAGTTACTGTAGAAAAAAGTGTGGACATTAATGTTCAATTAATTTCAGTATATTTTCTACTTGAAAATAAAGACATTGTCTGCAGAGACTGACCTCAAACAAACAACTGTTACAGCCACTTCCAAAATCACTGGGACTGGAATTCACAAAGCAGTCATCTGATCTCAGACCAGATTCTTCAAAAATGATTTTATGAACAGAACTCTTGCTCCTGAAGCAATTTGTGAAAGTAGACCCTGTTGTGTTAAAAGTCTTCAGTGTTTGGCTGAATGGCAAAGATTTATTCAGTTTTATATCTTGCAGTAAGTTCTAAACCATGACCACAAATCTGTATCACCTATGAAGCCCTGGATGTGGTTTGAGAAGAGAAATTTAGGGGATGCAAGTATTAGTAGTCAATCATTTGGGTTTTATTTCAAAACAGTTTAGTGGCTGTTGACTTTGTGGTTATTTGTCTGCATACATCATGTCTTAAAGACTTACTGGGCTATAACCAGGATGCAATTTGTTTAATTTTCTCGTTTTTACACAATGTTATCTGCATGTTGATACTTCTTAATTATATTTATGGAAACGGGGTTTTCAACTAAAACTGTTCAGAACAAAAATACTTTTAGACTTCGAAGAATATAATATACAATTGTTAAGAAATATGAGATATATGAAATATAATTATGAAATATGAAATATAATAATTTTATTGACGTTTGTTTACATTTTGAGTGATTATACCACTTGACCCTAAGACAAAATAAAATATTTTATATATTTTTTATATTATATATACTAATATTATATATTAGTATAATATATGTTTGAAGCAAAAACGATTTCCTTTGTTTTTACTATTGGCTACATTGTAGATTCATACGGAAAACATCACCTATTGCTCTCATTTTTTGCATTTTTAAGGTCAGATTCCTGGAATGGTATTTAATTAACAGATGTTCTTTGTCAAGAGTTCATTAGTGGAGTTTCTCTCCCTCTTAATGTGTTTGGGATCATCAGTTGTGAGTCGGGTTGGTCCACGGTTAGTGATCTGGTTCCACTACGGTTCTACTGCACATTATGGCTAGAACCTCTTAACTACGTAAAAAAAACAACAGTCCATCATTCCCTTATATATATATGAGAAGAGTGTCTCATCATTGACCCACACTTTCAACTTGGCTTGTTTCTTAAAACCCATGATGTATTGCATAGTTGGGAAACTGTATCTCCCTCATATTAACTCGAGTGCAGCTTAGGGCTGGTCATTGCTCCACAGTGTCAGGTTGGGATGTCCTGCACTCCACATTTGACCAGACAGCCGACCCCAAGTAGGCCAGAGGCTAGGTAAACAAAGGCAAAGCCAGAGTATCAGAGCAGATTTGGGGGGTGAGGATCATTTCTCTGTGCAGATGAACCCATTTCATGTAAAAGATTTGTTGATATGACCTTTCTGCAGATTACAACTATGTAAGTTTGGCCCCCATTCAGCTTTTGATCTAGTTCAAGGTCTGAGTATGTTTTCACTGTACACAGCAGGACAGAGCAGAGTTGCACAATGTCAAAGGCTAACAACTTGCATGTAAAAACTATAAAGCTTATACTGATTATCATAAAGACCTAGCAATGCAGGCAAATTATGAAATATGTAAAATACTTCAAAAGCAGTTTTGTTATCATTAATCAAACAAAATTTGAAATAAATTCTGTTTTAATATTTTTTGAGATATTTTCCTGGTAATTAGACTAGATTTTCAGTTTGGTTTCTTGTATTCTCGCCCACTACATGGTGAAGGGAACTCGGTTCATCAGGAGCTTATCAGCCTCAAGGACGAGCAAACACATGTAGCTCCAAAACACGTGGATACTAAGAAAAATTCTACCTGCATTCAGACAAGCCTTAACTGTTTACACTTGGACTGGCAATTAGTGCCATGACCCCTTTGGTAGATTTGGTTAGAAGTCACCCATCTGCTGTATTAGAAATGACTAGTACTCTTCTGTAATCAGTTTATAAGGACTGTTATTTTTGTAATGGGCAAGTATTGTCCCACATACTTGTGCTGGGTTTAATTAACTTGTACTGTCCCATCTCCAGTACTGGGTTTGACTGACAATGTCCCACCTCTTCTGCTGAGTTTGGTTAAAAGTGCATTACACAGTGTTTTGGGCTTCAATATGAATGCCCTGTTCCTATACTGGATTTGGATAGCAGTGTTCCCCCTCTTCTCATGGGTCTTCCAAACAGTGTTCCACCTCATGTGCTGGGTTTGGCAGGTAATGTCCAGTAATTTCAGTCCATTACAGGATTAGGTAAATAACTCTTGCTAGAAGACTTTATTAGAGGGAGGGAGTGATTGGGCTGGGCTTGCTGCTGTCAGACAACAAATACAAGAAGCCAATACAGCCAATCAGATCACATTACATTCAGTTCCATGGTACATTTTTCTAGTAACCATGCTTTCTTTTAAAACTCAGGCTATTGGTACTGAAAATAGCATGTAATTCATACTCAGTGACAGCCCATTGAACTACAGGAGAAAGAATACTGCCAGCCAGCCTTAGAGCACAGTAATGTAAAATCCACTGTTGACAACATTACTGCATTACAGACTTTACTTTAATAAACATCCCTAAAACAGGTTAACAGTTTTTTCCTATTGTTTAAAAGTTTTAAGTTGTCTTATTATTCTTTATTACAGTATATCAGATGTTTGTGGATGATTGTTTGATTGTAGATCTTTCAAGAACAGCCCTTTTTCCACACATACTTCTTATTTTCTGACCCTATTAGTGTACAACTATGCATAAAACTAAACATTCCTTGGTGGTTACTTGAAAAGCCTCAATGTGTCTACTGTAGGCCTTGTATATTTGGGAATAATTAACGTTACAAATATTGGATTTGTATTGTATATCTTTAAAAATGTGCATATTACTAATAGTGAATGCTAATAAACTCTTTCAGTCTCTTACTGAGCTGGCTGGCTTCCACCAGGTACATGCAATTCACTGAAATTTTCTTCTGAATCGTGCAATCAGGCAAAAAACGGAATTGCCTTTTATTTATTTTTTTATTTATTTTCCAGAAGGCCATGGTTTTGGGTGAGTGACCTCCCTCCACTTCTCGGCAGATCAATAACGCTCAGGGCTTATCTCACACTTCCATTTACTGTTTGACTAAACCCCCTGAGGCCGCATAAAGAGGAGCCTGACCAGAAGGACACAGTCAGTAAACAGTTATGAAGCTTGGAGCCTGGAGAGTGGAATTGTACCTCACACATCTGTCCATAGAGACGGTCATTAGAGTAGAGTTGGAATAAGAGTGAAGGTGCGCCAGAATATTTTGTGTGACATCGGGCATCTTTATGAGCTATTCAGAACATTACTGAGAATAATTACAATTATTGTTATTTGTTAGGCTCAAACACACTCATGGAGACCAGCACACCTGATGGTGGCCATCTTTGAAGGTGAGTCTGGATTTAATTTTACAATAAAATTTTCAGGAGCTATCTATTATCAGTCTCATAGTCTGGCAGACATCTCGTTGACATAATTAAGAACTTTCAAAGCATTCAGTGAGTAAATAAATCTTTTCTTTTTTTTCCCTTGGGAAAAAACCAGCTGGACTTTACAGATATATAACAATATCCAATAAAAATACATACCCAACATATTACAGATACAAATAAAAAAATCTAATTTTGTTTTTATGGTTCTGTACTTCTTCAGTATTTACTTTTTTAACAGAATATTAAAAACTGACTTTTTACAGGCCAAAATCACACAGAAATAAAACTTTGATTATAAGTTAAGAAAATTCTTATTTTTCCTATAAAGCAGTATGGAGATAAGATATATACTTTTGAATAGGATTGTATGTCATTACTGTTATCTGGATATGATCTCATGTGATGACATGGAGAAACTCTTAATTGAGCTGATAGACTGTGTTTAGTCACTGGTGATCATCTAGGTTTTGATCACCAGGATAAGTCTAACAAAGCAACCAGTAGTGTTATAAAAATATTTTATTCCTTTAAAAAATACCTGGCTTCATACAGATCTAAAGTATTGCATTTTGCATCCCTTGGATATAAGGGCATCCCTGGTCCAAAGAGAATCAAAACCGGTATATGCTGTAAAATTACTGTGTATTAAATTACTTTCCTTGTTTCTTTATCTAATTCCCCTTAATATCCTGCCTTTCTGTCTCTCTCTCTGCAGGCCATGTTTTCCTTGATTCCTCTGGAGCTCTGGAGTGTGACAATGGTGTTTGTGTTGTGTATAATCAAACGCCATTATCACACTAAATAACTACAGAGTGACCATGCAGCACCAACATATTACCAGCGGACAGGAAGATGTGGGTTGGACACTGAAATGGCAGCACTCCCTACTTTCAGGACTACGAAACCATTATCTTAATTACAAATAAATAAAATTCATTCATTCATTCATTTACACCAGGTCTGGCCAAAAAGAGTACATATGATCCCGTAACCGCCTCAGTGGATGAGCGAACAAGGTTTTATAACATATATGACTCACCGAATTTCTATTTTCCTTTTAGTTGTATGTTTTTTTATAAAGTTATAAAATAAACTTGACTGAAATCTATCTTCCCTCTTTATTTTTTATATTATTATATTTTCTGCATTTGGCAGATATTTAACAATGTTACATTTGTAGTCAAATATAGTGTTAGGAGTCTTGCTCAAGGGCCTTTATTTGTATGATATGCTTGTGGAGAATCTGTGTGAAGGACAGCTCTATTACCCACTATGCCAAGCTTAAGCAATGTATTCTCTTTAGCCCCTAACCCTCCAGACATATTGTATTTTAGCCCCACAAGACAAACATTATAGAATTGTATCTATACACTACCCATCATTTCTCAACATGTGGTGTTTGATTTAAATTCAGATAAACTGATCAAAATAATTTGGCATGACTTAATCATGCAATAATTTTTGTCCTCACCAGGAAGAGATTAAATATAGTGACTATTTAAGTTTTATTAATTAATAACAATATAGATTAAACCAAAGTATATGTGTAGAAGTTTTAATCAGCATATCAAGTACTCTGGGATCTAGAAAAACAAAGTAAATATTACAATGTATTAAACATTTGAACTGTTATATTTTGGCTCTAACATTTAAAAAAAATTTTATCTCTTCATAATCATATGAAACTTGTCATTTTATAGAGTGCTAGAGCAAAATTACTGTTGTAGTACCGGCAATGTTGTCTGTGTAATATAGTGAAGACTTGATAATGGTTCTGGTCCTACCCTAAATGGGTTTGATGGTTTTTGTGGGGTTTAGACTAAGGTTGTATTATTTGGAGCAGTGCAGCATTTACCCATCCTTACACTGAAGAGCATGAACACACCACACAAAGACAGGAAAGTACAGATATGACACTTCATTGTGGAGTTTCCCACACATCGTCCTCAGGACCACTCTTTACTGATCCATTCTGATAGCGCAGCTGTTATTGACAGGTCAATGACGTTGCCATATTTGTTATGAGATTAAAATAGCTCAGTAAGCCTTGCTGTAGGCACATACTCTATATATAGAGACACGACTACTGACCCATTTTTCACTTACAGACAACACACCAACAATCTTGATACACTCTGCCCATCAAAGGTTTGGGGACTACCATTTACCACTACCAATGTGTAAAAGAAATGATCCTGTTTTCTTTTTGACTTGCAATAATTAACAATACTAAAGCCAAATCAAGTTTATTTAGAGAACAGCATCACATATGCAGTTTATCACACATGTATAAGCTAAATCTACCCAAAGGATTAGCACTTAGTTGCTTGTATGGTATATATTTCCTATGTAACTGCGTGTGTGTGTGTGTGTGTGTGTGTGTGTGTGTGTGTGTGTGTGTGTAGTCCTCAAATAATAATAATAAAACATTTTATTTATAGAGTTCTTTAAAAGATACTCAAAGATGCTTTACATAGAATTGAATAGTTCAAAATTTACATTAAAGTAGGAAGGCAACACAAGTAAAAACAAATGAAAGGGACCAGGTAAATACACGCATATGGGTGAAATAACAATGGTTAGAGGCCATAAGCAGATTTGAAGATATGGGTTTTCAGTAGAGACTTGAAAGTTGCCAGGTCTGTACAGTGTCTGATGGGTTGTGGTAGGGAGTTCCCGAGGGAAGGGCTTGGTCACCCCAGGTTCGGTGCTTTGTCCTGACAGGTGGACGTAGAAGGTTGGCATCTGTGGAGCGAAGGTTACGAGAAGGAGTGTGATGGTGGAGTGGTTCCGAAAGATAGGAGGGTGCCTGGGTATGGAGAGCTTTGAAGGTGAGGAGGAGGACTTTGAACTGTATGCGATGGGTAATATAAAGCCAGTGGACGTTTTGGAGGACAGGAGTGATATGATCTAGTCGAAAGTTTCTAAAATATCACATGCAACATTAAGGCTGTGCTCAAATAAAGATTCAAGCCAGAAAAAGGGATTCTGATGAAGTTTTAATTTCATGAATTTCTTGTTAGAAAGCTACATTTTAATGCACATGTACTCATGAAAGAGTACAGAAACAGATAATATACCTTATAGCATCAACACAATGGATTCCAGCAAAGCAACATTTCTTCCATTTCTTGACCTGTTAGTCATCTCATCCCATCCCTGCAACCAGAGACCCATTCCATTTAGCTTGGCATGACTGTAGGTCTGCAATCTGATCTACAGAGACTGGATCAGGATTGGCTGGAAGCACCTGGCATTCAGTCAAGTCGACTTTTTTCCAGTTTTGAACATGATACATGCAGCTGGTTGCATTGACAAACAAAAAAATGTGAGCACTAGTAAAGAGTGAGGGTGGGAGAGGGTGTGTGGTACAATGATTGCAAAAATGGGTTAAAGAGTAAAATCACTGTTTCATGAACAGCATAGGGACTTTTCTTAAAGGGCTTTTAACTCCTTCACACTAAAATTAAGTGACATGTGAAATCATATTTTTGTATAATTAATGTTTCACAGCAATCTTTTCCTGCTTTTATAACAATAAATACATCTGTACAAATTAAGGATGACACATTCCAGGATGACGAATACTTCTTTACCTTTCTTGTGACAACTCACTGGATCTCATGTGGGTGCTACATATCACACTGTAATGGGTCAGGAATCTCATTATGGATTACAGAAACGTGATGGAGGTCAAAGCCTTCATATTCTCTCTGAGGCAAGAGGACAGGTGGCTTAGCAGGTCACTGGGAGATGATTTACACCCATTTCACCACCTTCCTTCATCATCCTCTATCAGTCAATAGCCCATAACTGGCATTAAATGAACCCCTTTGAACTACAAGGCTCTGCTGGGTCTAATTTCTCACTCATAACTTTGCTATTCTGTATCAGTTCAACTGTATCAGTTTACTTAAACGAGCAAATATATTCATAAAAATGCAGTTTAATTCATACAACCATGCAACACTTCAAAACTGTGCTACAAATAGTTTTCATATTATGGAGTTTTTAAATTTGCCTCATCAGGTTCTAAATCTGAACTGTTGAGCTTTACTGCTTACAGAATGGCTGAACTATGCTGAAATATTAGCTGGATATAAACAAGTATAAATACTTTTAGTTTTGTTTCACCATGTTCAAAATGTAATGTTAAAATGAACTGACATATTTTTGTATGTGCATTAAATCATTAAAAATATTTTTTTCAAAACAGCTTTATGTTTACTTTAGGGAAGTTACAGTTTATTGTAGTATACTTACATCTAGAAATGTATTTTGAGGCCAACTCAAAAACCCCAGAAGAAATGGAAGAATGTGCAGTATTTAAGTGTTTCAAATCTTAATTTGCATTTACAGTTTAAACATGTTGCTTGTTATTCAAATACATTATGTACAAAAATGATTAAACCAAGAATTAATCAAGGCACAGTTGATTATCTTTCTCTCTCCCTCTCTCCCTCTCTTTCCATCCATTTCATCTTTCTATCCATCTGTCTCATTCAGTAAGTAGTACTGAAAAAACTACAGAACTAAACAATAAGCTTGTAATTTAATGGGTTATGGTCACTTTTTAAAAAAGCTGCTAGGGAGGCTGTTGCTTTCAGATGGGAATCCTGCAGCAAAGTACATTGGTTCTCTAATAAACTAAAATAAATAACATTAAGTAAAAGGTTTAAGGATTACTAAGACATTACAAAATATGTACCTCTTCTATTAAAAGAATAATCACTGGTAAAATATATAAATAATAAATTCATATTACAGTACAAATGATATTCTTCAATTAGAATTACTCATGTTTGTTGAGAAAGGCTTTTATTTATCATGCAAGGTAACAGTTGTTCAGCCTACACTACATGATCACAAAACCCTAACCAGAATCCACAAGTTGGTTTTCCCAGGATGTCTGGTATTTACCATCAGGTTTGTGTTTGTATTTTAAAATCAATATAAACTATGAGAAGCCTATCTTGTTTTTTGAAAATATCACAACTTATTCCATGTCAAAAGACAAAATAAACATGAAAATAACATGCAGTTCTATACAATAAATTATACCAAATTGTGACAGTAATTGCCTAGACTACTTGTGACAACCTGCTGAACAGGTGCACCACTAAACAGAATTTCATATTAATTTCCTCCCAAAAATCCGTCGTGCATGGCAAACAATAACATTCTAGTGAAGAGCAGTCTTTTTGTTATTTACTTCAGTGCTCATAGTGGTTTCATCCCAGTACTGTGTCCTTAAGCTTTCTGTATCCCATTTCATAAATCAGTCACAATCAATGCTTCTGATGCAGAATCACATCACTGTGAAGGCAGTGTCCCATTTAGCCAAAATGCCCTATTTTTAGGGGTTCTGTCCAGTCAAGACTTGCCCTTTAGAACTGGGCCAAAGGTCTTTTTCTTGGGCACAGACTGTGCTTTGGGCTTTGGCGGAGCCACTGTTCGTTTGGGTTTGGGCTGTAAGGACGTTAACCCCAGTATCTCGCAGAATCTGTTACACTGGTGCAGGGCCTTGAACTGGTCGATGAAAGACGTGGAACAGTTGCCTTTAAATCCTTTATAGCTGGACACACACAGGAGGTGGTTTATATTATTATCATTATTGTTATTATTATTATTATTACTATTATTATTATTAGTAGTAGTAGAAGTAGTAGTATTGTTGTTGTTGTTGCTGCTATAAGACTCATGTCATTGTCATAATAACTACTTTTATTATTGTATTTTTATGCTATCTATACTTACCCCTTCTTGCAGGTGGCGATACCAACATCTGTCAGTTTCATACCAACACCTGCACAAAAATGAGGACAGTATTCCTGGGATTTTGTCAAAGCAGTGGCAGAGCTAAACTAACACACCTGATCCAGTGAATCATGGCCTTTAGTAGCAACTTGTTATAAAAGCTTAATATTGCAAGGTTGGATGTTTCCAGGCGTGGTCGTTATTCCAGGATTTATAGAATATATTTCCAAAACTTTTGTAGACTCAGGCTCATCAGGTATTTATACTGTCAGTGATACTAAAAGTGAAGGGGATATTAATGAGTTTATCCTCCATCTTTACTGCATTAATGCTTTAGATGTGATGTTGGGACATTGCTGTGAAAATTTGATTGCATTCAGCCTTGAAAGAATTATTGAAGTCAGATATTGATGTTTGATGATGGAGTGCCATCTTTGCATGTTGAAAAATAAACAGTTATACGCATTTAGATCACCTTTATGACCATAACTGAAAAAGAAGAAACCCACACCAGCTGGTTGCAATTTTTATACAGATAAGGAAAAAATAAATATAAGCAGTAATAAACTGTGTGTATATGATTGATTAGGAGAATAATTCCCAGATTATTCAATTACTAATATAGTTTCTAGTGACAGATTTAAAGCACTGTTCGTTGTCATATAAAATCTCTGAAAGACACTGGACCTACTTTGACTCAGCAGCATGTTACCCCACCCCACCCATAAACCCCAGATACTGAATACAAAAGACAGTAATGGCGTCTTACCCTGCATGTCAGTGACAAGAAGGTTTCCATCAGTCTGAGTGTACACCCAGTGCTGGAAAGCACAGCACTTCTGACCTGCCTCAGAGTCTCTCCTCATCAGATTAATTTCTTTCCCGTCCTTCACAGAGTATTTCACAAAGTCTCCAATCAACTCCTCCTCCAGAGTAGCATATGGGATATCGTTAGATGGACGGTGAACCAAGTAAATGGGGATGATCCTGGAAAACACATACAACAACCCTTATGAGCCTTCTGTTAAAAATGGCCTTGAGTGAAACTTGGTCTGAGCACCTTTCCAGAGCAAACTTTTAATACCATATATAGAAGTGTTAATAGTATAAATAGACTTTTTAGAATTTAAGAAAGTGAAGAACGCTTGCACATCTTATTTACAAAAATGGTTCTGTGAAGAAGCCACTGAAAAGCTCTTCAGGGAACCAGCAGCGGGGTCTTCTATCCCATAGCTTCAAATATCCATTTAATAGCTTTATTTCACAGAGTATACATGAAGAATTTAGGTTTGTGAAAAAGTCTATCTATGGATGCTGGAGAGCTCTGGGTTAAAACATTCTGAGGATGACATTGCACTTACTCTGGAACTTCTCCAAACGACTCTGTAGATTTGGCTGTGTTTGTATAAGCCCTGATGTATTCTCTGGCTGTGTTCTGCACATAACACTCCTGAGGAAAACACAATGAAACCAAATTTTCTACAATTATGTAACATAGCTACAGTGTGTAATCATTGTGATGCAGGGAGTTCATAACTTCATAACACATATCCTACAAAAATTGCATAAATTCAGTTCAGTTCAATTTTATTCATATAGTAGAACAGCCATTGTCCATAAGATACTTTCTAGAATAAAAATTAAGTCCCTAAGGGCATAACTCTGCTGTATACAACATTGTAGTGTGGATATTATTATATATTTTTAATAATATACAGAAAACTGTAATTATAACTATAATTGTAGCTGCTTTTGGTCAATTATACAGTTTTTACAACAACTGTAAATAACTATGAGTAGATGGAAAAGAGTATAATAGTGTGTGTATGTATACATATGTGTGTGTGTGTGTGTGTGTAGATACGTAGATATGTATGTGTAAACACACATATAAGAGAATTGCTATATCTACGGAATTTTTATATCTATGGTACAACTCAGTTGTGTACCATAGACTAGTGTATTGTAGTGTATTGTTCTAGGGTCCCTATGTGTCCCTCCATAGTATTTTATAGTATTTTATTTTTAAGTGAAGTATTTATAAACTTATAAATTTATACATATATAGGTTAACTTGTAAACACTTTTACCCTCACTGTCGATCTGTCTGAGTGCTGCTGTTCTATGTTGCACATTTTGTCCAGGAGGACAATATTTCGTCTCACTGTGTGCTGCATATATGGTTGAGATGACAATAAGGCTTTACTTACTTACTCACTTTCTTCCTTACATACTTACTTAGCTGAGACCATGCTCTTTCATCTGAATAGTGTTTACAATTTGAATACAAATAAAAGTTCAAAACCAAGGTGGAACAGCACTAAACTCATAAATGAAATGATCTAGGAACATTCATAAAAATTCATTTGCCACTGTTGACTTTGTAGCATCTTTCTCGAATACATGACATTAACTATCCACTAACTTGATGTTAGCTATGGGTACCCAGGTTAGTCAGCCTTTTGTCACTGTTATCCAATGGGTTCTTTATTTCATGGTTGCAATCAATAAAAGACAACTAAGCGTAAAAGCCTATAAATTACTTTAACAACAATTTTAAGCAATTTTCAGACACCACTGTCATAGTTTGAATCATTGTCTACTCCTATACAGCTCATATACTGTAATTAATTCATAAAAGCATGTGCCAAATAGCTCACTCTCATGTTCAAAACAGCTCTAGCCCATGGAGGCATGAACTACACAAGACCTTTAAAGGTGTGATCTGACATCAACATTCATTTTTTCAGGTACATTCAGTTTTTGTAGGTACTAACCCCTACATACTGGGAACCCCACATGACCTGCTGTTTCGGAGATTCTCTGATCCAGTTGTCAAGTCATTTGTCATTTGATTTGTTAAAAGTGCCCACAACCCAAGAACTGACATATTCACTTGACAGGTGCAATTGTTATGAGATATTCAATGTTATTCACTTTACCTGTCAGTAATCTGATTGGTGTTCATGATTTTTATTCTTGAACTAAAGAAGTTCTCAGCAGCATAGGAGATAGATTTTGGTCTCACCTCCACAGCCAGGCTAAAGTTTTTCCCAACAAGTTCCTCATTGTTTTTGGTTCCACAGCTGATGACATTGTGGACTTTGAGCACACAGGGGTGTCCAGGACTGAATGTGGGCACCATGCCGGCCCGTAGGGTTGTCCTGAAGGCTTTCCGATGCATGCCCTCCCCAAAGTGGTCCTTTTCTGTCACAATACTGGCAGGCTGGTTCTCACCAAAGTACTGATCAGTCAGGATATTATCTTTAAAGAGCAGAGGAGCACAATGTACATCCTCCTCTTCCCCCTCCACCTTCCTGCACTCTACTGAGGCCAAGAAAGAGAGAGAGACAGAGAGAGAGAGAGAGAGAGAGAGAGAGAGAGAGAGAGAGAGAGAGAGAGAGAGAGAGAGAGAAAATAACATCTCACCGTTAATTAGGTTTGCTTCTTTGGTTTATGACCAAATACAAAACTATCACTTTGCAGTGAAATGATAAATAATATTTCATCCAGTTCCCATTGAAGTTTACTCTATATTCTATAAAAGTAAACAATAGCCAACCTGGTGTGTCATGGCTGGGGATGACAAGCTCCATGAGGACTGAGAAGCGGAGAGAGATGTTAGATTCAGCTCATTTACAAAGTCTTCTCTGAAAACAGATGTCCCCTCAGCTCTGATTTCAAATTACTTGCTTCTGTTTAGCTCACAGAATATAGGTTACATGTGAGTAGACCCATGGCTGATTAATTACAAATTAAATTCATTGATCATCTGAGTGAGAATGCTGATCTGAGGTTAGTTTGTAGCCTTCATGAAAATCGAAAACATAAGTTATCCCAGATCATTGTTCTCGGCCACTGAACGTCAACTGCTCTTGCCTTAAGAATAAGAGAAGTCCATTAATGATTAAACAATTCTCTATAGTGAATTTACAAAGATATAAATTGTATGTAGAGAAATTTATTGGAACCAGGTGTCACATTGTCTTCACACAATCACTTTTGCTATTTACTTTGCAAATCTTCCTGTGAACCTACACTTGTTGTCTGGGTTTTATATGGCATGTTTAGATTCCATTTTAAAGTATTTGTTGTAATAGTGCTAAATCTAAAATAATATGTTTTCCTTGGGTACTATTTTGCCCCATGACCTCCTGTATTTAACTGCTTCAACAGTTCCTATCAACAAAAGTGAACCATTGTGACTTGGCGAGTTTCTCATAAATGGTGCACATCGAACCACTCACTGAATGTTCTGAGAACCACTACTCTGGACTGACCTCAAATCTTACCTTCAGAGGTGAAGTGGTACACTGAGGTGGACACTGAGCCAAAACAGCCAGTCAGACTGCAGCGGTACATGCCCAGATCCTTACTGCAGGCTTTCAGAATGGACAGAGTGACACGACTGTCATCACACACTCTACAGAGAAAGAGAGGGAGATCTCTGATTTAAATATTCAGCACACACAAATAAAACACAGGAAATGTCATGCAAATGTGATCTCAAAAAGAGGAAATTCTCCCTAATACATCCACTTAATTTACCTTGTGGGTCTATGGTATAGGTGAACAGTGATTGTAGCTTATTTGCTACAGTCCTCCAGCACATATTCTCTGCACTGCAGTGATGCAAACATGTTAGTGGCATGAAAGCATGTGTGATGGGTTTTCACACAATTTAACGATACTGCTTTGTTCAGAGTATTCCAGAACACAAAAATGTTTTTACAAACTGACCACTAGTGATAGACAAATGAAATCCATTACCATTTCAGTGTCTCTGTCATGCTGAGAATGATTTACCACTCAAATAATTCCTGCTTACTGGTGGTCCTGACCATTGAACACTGATGAACAAGTGGAAAAAGATAAACAAATGATGCAAATAAACAGGTGGAGTACCGTTGGTTATCGTACCTCTTTGGTAAGTGGAGCTAATAAAAAGAAAAAAGTAGTGAAGACACAAGATGTACTTCATGAATTACCTACTTTTTATTACTAAAATCACCAATAAACTGTTTTGGATGGATATAGGTATAAAATTAATCTTCAGCAAATTCCATGCAAAAACTTCTGTTTTGCTTTAAATCCCAATATGTCTCAAAGTCAATATGTCTTAGAAATGCTGCACTTTTACAAGTTTTTAAATGTCCACAGAGATCATATGTGAGATATATTGAGAAGCTGGCCAAAACTAAATCATGCGGTTACATAAAAAGTGAACACAGCTCGCTCTTGTAAGTTATGGCTGAATCACAGCAGTGTTGTTCAGTCAGACACCTGTCAAAAATAAATGCAATACAAGGAAGAAAAAGACCACAGCACCATCATGTGGTTAAAAACACCCTCTTCTGCTGATGCACCAGTACGCATTCCACAGAAATAATAGCCTACCCAGTAATATTGCATTTATTGACCTTGCAGGAGATTGCAGTATGGTAATGAACCTCTAGCCAATCACAGTGTTATTTACTAAGCATCCTGACCAATCATAGTTGCAGATGAATACTTCTGGGGCATTTTAATGAATAAAAATAGTGTAAATTACTTTGGTCAGAACATTGGAGCTCAGAAGGAGGTCAATATACTACCATATTAATGATATTAACCACATATGTTTTACTGGTTTATCAGTGCAGTATGAATGGTTCAACTTTAATATGCTACATTAAAGTCTTATTTTACATTATAATTATTTCAAGTATTGACCTTTACTGGTGCAGTACTAGTTTTGCAGACCAAGATGAGATTGTGGAAAAATCAGTCTCCCACGAGGACACGTCTCTTTAAACATCCTAAATCCTCTTGACCACGCCCGTTTTTTCTGCTCAAGTCGTTTAGGCCAAATTGAAGAACAATGGCATGTATTTTCAAAACACAGTGGTCAGTTTTTTCCACATCACATTTACGCTGACCGTTTTGTTGCAGAGTATGAAGGAAGCATTGTATCACTAGTAATTCATCTTCACCTTTATGAAAAAATTACTTCTAAAGTTGAAGAATTGTCTAGTTTAACTTTTTTTATTTTTATTGTATGTTACATGTTGCACAGGAAACCCACGTGTTCATGCTTAATTTGAGTGTTCCGGGGGACAGCTATGCTAACAGTTAAATCCATAAGCTAATGACAGAATTCTGGTAGGTTTAGCAATGAGGACAAGTACACCACTAGCTGCTACTTGTGAAGCCCGGCCTTCACAAGGTGCTGATTTGTGTATAAATTTTAGACTCAGCCACATTTAACCCAAAATGTCTCATGGTTGTCCTCATGAGCTTGTCCCCTTTCATTCTCATTACAAGATCACACGTGGCCCTGCCAAACTACACACTGCTGTAATGTTTCCTGATTAGGACTTTCAGTGGTGTAGTATCCACTTACATTTTATTCCATTACATTATGCTTCCCCTGAGTGTTTATGGCTCACAAGCATCCAGCAGGTCATAAAGGCCAGGGTGGTGAAAAGCTGGCTATTGTGTCAGTTTATTTCATGTCAGTGACAAGACCACCCTATCACATGTGTAACTACACTACATGCTAAAAGTCCACTAACTCAGTTTGCAAGCAGCCAATATGATATATTTATTTGTTCCATTGTTGCGGCGGTGCTGTGCTCCTACTCTAGTGTAATGTCCGTTGTCCTAGAGACCCTCTAGCCTGTAAATTTTAGTGCTTTCCCTGCTTTAACATGCCCAGTTCTACCCCGTTAGCAATCGTTAATGAGCTAATCGGGTGAGGAGGGAGCAAGGACCAGGGTAGGAAAACACAGCTATAGTGTATTCTATGAGAAAAACCTTCACAGTTTTTTTGGAAGGAAAATCCTTTGCAGTTTTTTTTAATAACAGTTCCTCACATTAAACAGTTTTTTCCTTTGATTTTCTACACACATACTAGGACATCCCCCATCGCATAATGCCACCAACACTCAGAGGACACTGAGCAGTTTTTAATTATTATCTAATTCTTATTATAGCACACCTGTTTGTGTTGATTGAGCCCTCAGGAACATTAATGTGTCAGACTGATTGCAAGAAATGTAATAAAGAATAAAGTACTTATGCAGCAAACTGCTTCTAAACTCTTCACCAGTAGTGTAGCTCATTGATGTCTGTTGTGGAAGAACAAACAGAAGATGGCTACCTAGTGTCACTCTTACCCCCTCTTATTCTCAGACAGGACCTTTCCCTCTTTGGTCCATGCGATGGTAGAGTCTGCTGCAACTGGGCTGAACTGGCACCATAAAGAAATGCTCTGAGGGTCATCGGGCACTGGAACAGCCTGGATCTCAGCTACCACAGTGGGAACCACAACTGCAAAAAGTGCTTATTTAAGTGTTCGTTTTGCTAAAACAAAACACATTCTGCTCCATTGCTCAGCATCATGTTCATCAGACCACACATTGAAACACTTTTGGCCCAAAGGTAGAATGATCTGAGTGCTAGCATATCAAGAAGTGGGTAAAATATGTGGTCTTTTATGAGCTGTTCCTTCTATTTTGTCGATTTGTAAAAAAAAAAAAATGTTAAGCTCCAACAGCTTTCAGTTTCAGCATTCTATTTAGTGTATTCAGTTAATGTGACAACAACATACCTATTCAATAACAAATCCTTAGCCCAGCTGCAAACATTACCTTCTTTAGGTGTTCCGAGCTTCTGTTTGACAACATCACTGTATGCTCTTTTAAAGACAACCTCCTCTTCTTTCTTTTGCCGGAATATTGCAGGTAGCTGTGGTCTCATTCGTACTGGAACAGCTGTGTTTTTTTCCTCTGAGATCCGTCTGCGCTTGACGAGGTCATCGTCCATCATGCTATGAGTGCTTTTGGATTCTTGACTGCATGAGGCTGCCTTTGCTGTGTTGTCTTTAATGGCCCCTGTCTCCTCATGCTGCTTCAATCCACTGGCCTTGGGTGGGCTGATAGTGCTGACAGTGTTTATTGTAGAGATCAGTGGCAGCGCTGGCTTTTCATGCACTTTCCCTGGTTTTGGGGCTGAAGTCACATGTTCCTCAATTTTAGCCTTTGTGACTTTGGACCATGCTTCATTTCCTACTTCGGCAGAATGTTCACTCTCTTGCTTAGGCATCCCATGCTTCTTCTTCTTCTTTTTCCCCTGGGATTTTGGCATTACTTTCTCTGTTATTACAATCGTCTCAATTACAGTCACTGTACTGTCCACAGAGCCTTGAGGCTCATTTTCCACTTCAGCATGTGGTTTCTCCTGCTTCTGGGTTGCAGTGCCTAGCTGTTGGGCCATGTTTTTCTTGTGCTTGGTGCGCGTTTTCCCCTCTGTAGATGTCTTTGTGGTATTGTGAGGCATTTCTGAGAGTAGTTTCTCTTCACAGCTATGTTGTTTCGGACAACACAACACTCCCTGATTACCTCCCACACTCGTGTCCTTATTAAAGTTCAGAACGTCATCCAAGTCTAGAGTAACATAAGCAACACGCTTTTCCTCAGAGACCATATAGTGCTGGCCTGTGAGTAAGATAAGTTTGGAAAGTTCTTGGCCGATGTCACTGGCTTTTTGTGTCTCTGTTTTGTTCTTGGTTTCTTGAGAGGAAGTCCCTTCTGAGTCTCCACAAGTTGAAGGTGAACTCTGTTCACAGTGTTTCTCAGAGCAGGTGTGAAACTGGTCATCTGAGGATTCCTCACCACTTACTTTTTCACCAGTCTTGGCTGGTAAACAACTTGTATGATCTACTGCAAGTGCACCAGCAATCCCTATGAGGGATGGTTTTGAGAATGTATATGGACTGAGCTGATCTTCTTTCAGATCATAGAGAGGGTGGAAAGACGTTCCAGTGCTGATTGGTGCAAACGGCATAATAAACACTGGATCTTCAGCTCGACTCTGTTGTTTCTGCGTTGTTTCCGGATCCTGTATGTTGAAACCCACATGTGACCAGTTCCCCTCTGTGTGACAAGGGGTGTGTGATGTGCTAAGGCAGTCTGTATCCTCACTTTCTGTGTGTGTCAGATGTTCTGATTTGGAAGGCAGTTGAGGAGGATGTGCGTCAAGACAGGTGCTACACACATATCCAGCTGTAGGATCCTTATCGCTGGGGTAACCTGAGAAGCTCAAGGGACCATAATTCCTTACATTTTCCTCCTGAAAGACTGGTGATGTGTGGGACGTTCTGTCCGATGTCACCTTCCAAACATCCTTAAAAAAACACCCATAAAGGTCAAAGAAACATTCAAAGGTCATTCATAAGTGGCAAAAGCTATTTAAGGAGAGTTGCAAAATGTTTAGGAAAACTGGAGACTGGCCAAGGAACATGAAGTTTTTGTTAAGGGTATATTTGAGGAACTGCAACATTTCTGATATTTAAATGATTAAGGTGTAGAAAACCAACTCATTCAGATGGCTTTGGTCTAGAGAAACATATCATATCCATTCACACTGATGGTGAACGGAGCCAAAAGTCCAAAAACATTGAATACCTTTACAATAAGTGTTTAGTTTTTTATACCTAATTTTTTAAATTATACATTTATAACAGTGAGATATATGGAGGGAGTTATAAAACCATAAAACGTATTTTCATAGTACCACAGTAACATTCATAAAGAACCTGTAGCACATGTAAGTGTTTCACATGCTGACTCTATTTATTATGACCTATGTGGACATACACAGACAAACACACATAGCCTATATATACACACACACACAGACACACACACACACACACACACACACACACACACACACACACACACACACCAACTATTTAGCCTGCAGATTTTAAGAAGACATTGCCAAATTCTTGACCTCTATCACCAGCGAGATGTTAGACTAAACACATTTGTGTACATACCTCACCCTAATAATTCTGTTCTCCTATTCCAAAAAGCACCACGTTTTCATGCTGGTTTCAGTGAAGCACATACAGTTGGCAAAGGAGCATTTAGTTTCTATTATAAGGATCACAGAGTCTATGAAACACACTGTGGGCCAATGGCAGCGCTCTAACTGGCTCTAGACTCAGAGGGATTGGTGTGGGGGACACAGAGAGGTGTGAGGTTTTTTTTGGAGTCATGTTTCACTTTTCAGCTGTGCTGTTTCGCTCACTCTGACACCCAGAGGTGTGCAGAGTAGTCTAATCTCATACTCAAGTAAAAGTAATATAATTATATTTCATTCTGCATAAATGAAATATTGTTTCCAAACCAAAAAAAACTATTCAAGCTAAAAAGAAATCAGATATATATATATATTAGTAATATATATTAATATAAGTTTTCTATAGAACCTGTAGAATTGCCCTAAGTGTTGTTTCTCACTTTTTAGCAGAGGTGGATAAGTAGAGAAAAAATGTACTTAATTGAAAGCACCAGCACTTTATTAAGTGTAAAACAATATATTAAAGTAAACTTTAGTTTTACTTTAATAGTGTTTTGTGTGATGCTGTGACTTTACACAATGTTAAGTTATTGGCAGTTTAATTAAAAAAAAAAAAACAGTTTTATGTAAAACGATGCATTTAAAGGTGCTGGAATTTGACCAATTGGCTCGAGAAAAGGGGCAGCATGGAAAATGAGTAAAAAGTATGTTTTTCTCTTGGAAATGTAATTTAGGTAAAGTACATATATTCAATTCAACACTTTCAAAGAACAGATCGTGCAAAAGAGCAACTACTTACTTCAGTAATAAATGTCAGTACATGAAAAGTAAAAAAGGTGACTTTTCCTCACAATTATGCTTAAGTAGTAAGTAAAAAGAGGTACCACTTGAAAATACTCAAAGAAGTGTAAATCCATCAACATTTTACTTAATGTGACTATTTCCACCACCACTGATCACCCCTTCACTATCACTTCTCATTTTTCCTCTCCAGGTTCTTAACTCTATGGATGTGTGCTATTACCATCGTGTGCCCTCTATAATTAGCTACATTTCTGTTTATCTGTTTTTTTTCCCACCCTCTCCCTGCTCTTTCTGGACCTCACGTTTCCTCAGCAGGGCCTGTCAATCTTGTGTATGTGTTTGTGAGTATGTTGACTAAAGTGAAAAAGAGAGAGAAATCAGGTGTATGTATGAGACAGAGAGAGAGAGAGAGAGAGAGAGAGAGAGAGAGAGAGAGAGAGAGAGAGAGAGAGAGAGAGAGAGAGAGA